>APFE030482417.1:95312-180722 GCA_000404065.3 Pinus taeda
ATGCTTAGAGGGTGATATTAATGACAAATATACCTATACAGATCTAGAGGTAATGACAAAGATACCTTTGGATATTAATGCTTAGAGGGTGATATTAATGACAAAGATCCTGATTTTCCAACAAGACTGAAAAATTAGACATTTCTCGTGGCGGCAAGAGGCCCAAGCATTAGCAATAGATAATAGATTTACTTGTTTTTTCTAGTTTCCAGTAGTTTTTATAATTGTTGACTCTTTCATATTTATTATGATATATTTTGTAAACAATATATGGCAATTTAAGTTTGAAGTTGGCAATTATAACTCATTGGTAATGAATTATGAATATGATGCTTTGTGAAAGTTGAAAGATGTTTCATTTCATTTCATGTTAGATATTGTTTGTTGTAATGGTTACACTTAGATTACAAGTACAACTTTGGTGATCAATGATGATAAATGTTATATATTGAATTTTGAAAGCTTGAAACTTTAAGATTGATGAATAATGAAACTCAATATGTTGTATGATATTAACTTATGGACGTGGTTGATGAAGATTATAACTTCTAGATGATTGATGTTATATGGTTCAATTTACGTTTTTATGCTTTTTACATCTAATTCATCATTCTACATGCTTTTGTTGACATATATGCATCAAAATATAAAAAAATATATATTATATAAAAATTCGCTCCCGAACCAAGAACTTTTAAAAATGTCGCTCCCGCTCCCTCTCGTGAACCAAGAGCTTTTGAAAATGTCACTTCTGCTCCCTCTCCTGAACTAAGAGCTTCTGAAAATGTCACTCCCGCTCCAGCTCCCAAGTAACCTTGGTCATGAGAACTCCAACAATCTCTTGGTTACCGTAGACCTGTTACCTGCACATATAATAGACGAGGAACGCGGGGCAACATGCTTTCGCGACGTCTCATGATCGCACACGCTTAATGTTAGGCCATAAAATCAACATAAAAATAAAATATGCAAATTTTAATTTAGACGCATCTATTCTAGCATGAGAAATATTACATGATGTTAGTTCTAATCCAAAATCAACATGCAATGCATCCTACTCTACCATGCATATGATACAATGTCAAGTCTCAAGGAAAGTGGTGATATGACTTAATTTGACCGACTCAGGCCAAAGTTCATCGTTGTGTTTGGTAATGTAATAATAATCCTCCCCAACCTTTCCATGAATCTTGACAGACATTGGGTCTCTATCAACCAAGACCAAGTCTGACACGTTAGAAACCCTCCATGTACTTTCTGATTTATTCCTTCCTACTTGTTTTGATTAATTAATAAGTTATTTACCATGTAAATACTGAAAATAAACACAAGTACATGCTCAACACATTACAGATCATCAACTGAAGGAAACAGAAACAAGCACACAAATGACATCGTTATTTTTGGACTAATGTCCCCTGAAAAACCCAATGTGGGAAAACCAGTGCAGCTATGTGAGGGTTTGATTTATTAAGCAGTTTCAGAATACAATCTGGGTGCCAAATCCGGCTCACCCAATAGAGAAAAATCTCGGCAGTAGTACCTCTCCTTCGGAGACAGATGCTCTGGCAGTAACATTCCAAATGCAATATTTTTTCAAGGAAACAAATAAATTTTGAGTGGGGTAGCCTAATGGTCAAGCCTATGGCCCTAGTCTTGATATGCGATTCATGGTAATGTTAAATTCTTAAAGTGAAAGTGACGTTCTCCTTAATCTTCATTTTCATGCCTTTACTTAAATTTTTAACATTACCATGAAATGATTCAGGATGTTTGAGAGTGGTTCTGGTATCATTAGATTTCATATGGAGAAAATAGAATTTAGATCTCATTCAAAATCTAGCAAGCTTGTCATTTTTTTCAGGGTTTCAGGATTTGTAATGTTTCCATTGGATTTTGTCATGTATTAGGATATGGAACCCATATTTAATCAAGAGCACAAATCCCTCTATGTACCTTGATATTAGTGACATTGGTTGTCGAACTTCTCTATCATGACCCTCCTAAAAATGTATCGATCACTCAAACAAAATCTTGACTTGACATGCTACGTTTTTTCTATCTTATGTTAATGCTTAGAGGGTGATATTAATGACAAAGATACCTATACAGATCTAGAGGTAATGACAAAGATACCTCTGGATATCAATGCCTCTACATTTTTTCTATCTTATGTTAATGCTTAGAGGGTGATATTAATGACAAATATACCTATACAGATCTAGAGGTAATGACAAAGACACCACTAGATATTAATGCTTAGAGGGTGATATTAATGACAAAGATCCTGATTTTCCAACAAGACTGAAAAATTAGACATTTCTCGTGGCGGCAAGAGGCCAAGCATTAGCAATAGATAATAGATTTACTTGTCTTTTCTAGTTTCTCGTTGTTTTTATAACTGTTGACTCTTTCATATTTATTATGATATATTTTGTAAAAAATATATGGCAATTTAAGTTTGAAGTTGGCAATTACAACTCATTGGTAATGAATTATGAAGATGATGCTTCGTGAAAGTTGAAAGTTGTTTCATTTCATTTCATGTTAGATGTTGTTTGTTGTAATGGTTACACTTAGCTTACAAGTACAACTTTGGTGATCAAGGATGATAAATGTTATATATTGAATTTTGAAAGCTTGAAACTTTAAGATTGATGAATAATGAAACTCAATATGTTGTATGATATTAACTTATGAACGTGGTTAATGAAGATTATAACTTCTAGATGATTGATGTTATATGGTTCAATTTATGTTTTTATGCTTTTTACATTTAATTCATCATTCTACATGCTTTTGTTGACATATATGCATCAACATATATAAAAATATATATTATATAAAAATTCGCTCCTGAACTAAGAGCTTCTGAAAATGTCACTCTTGCTCCCCCTCCCGAACCAACAGCTTTCGAAAATGTCACTCCCGCTCCCTCTCTTGAACCAAGAGCTTTTGAAAATGTCACTCCTGCTCCCACTCCCAAGTAACGTTGGTCATGAGAACTCCAACAATCTCTTGGTTATCGTAGACCTATTACCTGCACATATAATAGACGCGGAACGTGGGGCAGCATGCTTTCGCGACGTCTCATGATCGCACATGCTTAATGTTAGGCCATAAAATCAACATAAAAATAAAATATGCAAATTTTAATTTAGATGCATCTATTCTAGCATGAGAAATATTACATGATGTTAGTTTTAATGGAAAATCAACATGCAATGCATCCTACTCTACCATGCGTATGATACAATGTCAAGTTTCAAGGAAAGTGGTGATACGACTTAATTTGACCGGCTCGGGCCAAAGTTCATCGTTGAGTTTAACAATGTAATAATAATCCTCCCCAACCTTTCCATGAATCTTGACAGACATCGGGTCTCTATCAACCATGACCAAGTCCTCAACCTTATATTCCTTTTTGGGCTTCCACTCTTTGCTTGCCTTAGAGATTGATCGCTTGAGGATACAAACTTCTTGAGTCTGGAGAATGGGAGAAGGCTTCTCAATTTCATGTGTTTCATAGTATGGTCTAGGCTTGATCACATGAGATAGGTAGGTGGGTTTGTTGGAATTTCTAAGTCTGACACGTTAGAAACCCTCCATGTACTTTCTGATTTATTCCTTCCTACTTGTTTTGATTAATTAACAAGTTATTTACCATGTAAATACTGAAAATAAACACAAGTACATGCTCAACACATTACAGATCATCAACAAAGGAAACAGAAACAAGCACACAAATGACATTGTTATTTTTGGATTAATGTCCCCGGAAAAACCCATTGTGGGAAAACCAGTGCAGCTATGTGAGGGTTTGATTTATTAAGCAGTTTTAGAATACAATCTGGGTGCCAAATTCGGCTCACCCAATAAAGAAAAATCTTGGCAGTAGTACCTCTCCTTCGAAGACAGATGCTCTGGTTGAAACCCCGGATAAACACTCCAACAACTCCTCAGCTCCAATCTACCCCACGAAAGACCTCAGCGTCAGCCTCTTCTGCCCTCTGCGTCAGCTTTCCTGGCAGTTCCGACAGTTCCCGATAGTTTCGAATGTTCCCAGTAGTTTCGGCTTCTGCCCTTTGTGTCAGATTTCCTGGCTGTTCCGGTGGTTTTGGCCGTTCCCGACAGTTTCGGCTTTTGTCCTTTGCGTCAGCTTTCCCGACAGTTTCGGCAGTTCCCAGTAGTTCCGATTGTTCCCAACAGTTCCGACTCTGCCCTCTGTGTCAGCTTTCCTGGCTACTGCGCTGATCCTTCTGGCACTATCTCTCCCTCTCTACTTTTGTATTCACTGTCCCTGAGCTGCAACTCCAGATGACTCTCTCAATTTTCTCAGCAAACCCAGCCTCAGAAAGTCGAAATCTTGATCTCTTGGTGTCTTCTCCAAGTGACCCTTAGGCCTCCTCTTATACTTTTCTTGTTGACAGATCAACGACTAAGATTAGATCTAGTTTGGTCCATGACTTTTGGACCATTCTGACACAGTTTTATATTAATTCACAATAATATTTTAATTTCCCTAAGTTTAGACTTAGGAACTCCATTAAAAATATTAATTATTTTAATATCTCCCAAATTGTTTAGAATCTGCCCAAACCATTTTTGGGCATTGGAGATCTCATGTGCCTTAGCCTCTCCACCAAATTTCGTGGCTAAAGCACATCCGATGCTACCCCAAATCAACACTCCCTCTTAGCGAGGACTGTGCTCTAGCAATACTCCTCATTGAGTATTACTCTGATCATCTGGCATCGGTCCCTGATGTTAGGCTTGCTGCCCATCATCTGTACTGCTGCATCCCGTACTGCCACCCATGGCTCTGCCACTGCCACTGTTGCATTTGTACGACAACTCCCTCTGCATCCGTGCTGCTACCCATGGCCTTGCCACTTCCACTGCTGCGTCTGCACTGCATCCCTTCTCATTATGTTGCATCGTGCTGCCCATAGCACCGCCACTGCTAACTGCTGCACTGCAACTCAGTTACTGAGAAGTAAGTCACTGATCTCCCAACTCTGACATCTCTGTCAGGCTAGAGACACTCCCGACGTTGAAGCTTCCTCTGTCGCTAACAAGTGCTCCCTCTCTGCACCGTTGCACACCTCTCTGTGCCATCCTGCACTGGTGCAACACTCCCGTGCCTCTCGCACCGTTGTAGCTTGCTAGCCTCGCGTTGTCTTGGGAATCCTACACTGTAGCTCCCTCTGTCGCTCCATCCGTATCCGTTTCTACTGACATCGCTAGTACTGCTACTCCTCTTTAGGGCTCCCGTAGCAAGGTTTAATCCAAGAGGCTAGGTACCTCGAGGATCTTGCCCCTCATCGCCTGTAGTTCGCCTGACTACAACTTGATGTCTACCCACTTCCGCTCAAGTGGTGTGTGCGCACTCATGGTACACAAAACATAATGGATCCTGGCCTTCCAGATGACAAATTTGGATGCATCATCCAACTTGTCCTGATCCCTCAGCCCATTCATGGCTATCTCTCTGCTCTTCTTGTTGACTCCTTCGAGTCTCTTTACTTCCCACCTAGAAGTTCTCTGTTCGACTCCTGCTGAGTCTACTTCCCATTTGGAAGTTCTCTGTTCGACTCATGCTGAGTCTACTTCACTTCCCGTCTGGAATTTCTTGGTTCGACTCCTGTTGAGTCTCTTCACTTCCCGTCTGAAAGTTCTCGGTTCGACTCCTGCTGAGTCTCTCTACTTCCTTCCTGGAAGTTCTTGGTTCGACTCCTGCTGAGTCTCACCACTTCCCCTCTAGAAGTTCTCAGTTCGACTCTTGCTGGGTCTCTCTACTTCTCTTCTAGAAGTTCTCTTCTAGACTCCCTCTGAGTCCCGATTTCCCACCTGGAAATCCTTCTGCCAACGTCAAGTTGCCCCTCTTTGATCGTCTGTGCAACAACAACACTGATCCGGATTCCTCGGCTAGAAATCCACCTCGGTAACAACTCCCTCTACCTTGGCCTTGCCCTGTTAGGTACTGTTCTGACAACAATACCCCACCAGCTCCACTCTGCAACTTATCCACAGCCTCCTAAACCCCAACAACCTGAAGGTGAGAGCTCCTAGGCCCTGCGTAGTCCCAACATCGACAAACTAGCTCCCTAAGCCAACTGCGTTAGCCCTCTTGGCCTCTTCGTGGCTCTGCGTGAGCCTCTCTTTGCCTCCCTTAGCCTCTTCGCAGCCTCTTCTTGGCCCGAACTTGATGACGCAGGCACTGTGTCACCCCTTCCTTGCTATTTTGCTGCTAGGAACAACTTCCGTCACTTGGGACAATTGTTTTCTGCTGCTGCTGCTCTGCTCGGCTGATGTCCTCAGTTCTCCTATGATCTGCAACCATGCTTTGATACCATGTTGGAATGTCTAAGTCCGACATGTTAGAAACCCTCCATGTACTTTCTGATTTATTCCTTCCTACTTGCTCTGATTAATTAACAAGTAATTTACCATGTAAATACTGAAAATAAACACAAGTACATGCTCAACACATTACAGATCATCAACTGAAGGAAACAGAAACAAGCACACAAATGACACCGTTATTTTTGGACTAATGTCCCCAGAAAAACCCAATGCAGGAAAACTGGTGCAGGTATCTGAGGGTTTGATTTATTAAGCAGTTTCAGAATACAATCTGGGTGCCAAATCCGGCTCACCCAATAGAGAAAAATCTTGGCAGTAGTACCTCTCCTTCGGAGATAGATGCTCCGACCAAAACCCCGGATAAACACTTCGGCAGTGCCTTAGCTCCAATCTGCCCTACGAAAAACCCCAGCGTCAGCCTCTTCTGCCCTGTCAGCTTTCCCGACAGTTCTTGGCAGTGTCGATTGTTTCCGATAGTTCTAGCTTCTGCCCTCCGCGCCAGCTTTTTCGCTTGTTCTGGTAGTTTCGACTGTTCCCGGCAGTTCCGGCTTCTGCCCTTTGCGTCAACTTTCCTGACAGATCCGGCAATTCTCGACAGTTCTGACTATTCCCGGCAGTTTGGGCTTCTGCCCTTTGCGTCAGCTTTCTCGGCTGCTACGCTGATCCCTGCACTCTAGCACTCTCTGCTTCTGTATTCATTGCCCCTCAGCTGTAACTCCAGATCACTCTCTCAACTTTTTCAGCTAACCCAGCCCCAGAAAGTCGAAATCTTGATCTCTTGGTGTGTCCTCCAAGTGACCCTCAAGCCTCCTCTTATACTTTTGTCGTTGACAGATCAACGACCGAGATTAAGTCCCTAATCAACGGCTAAGGTTAGATCTGGCTTGATCCATGACTTTTGGACCATTCTAACATAGTTTCATATTAACTCACATTAATATTTTAATTTCCCTAAGTTTAGACTTAGGGACTCCATTAAAAATATTAATTATTTTAATATCTCCCAAATTGTTTAGAATCTGCCCAAGCTCTTTTTGGGTATTGGAGATCTCATGTGCCTTAGCCTCTCCACCAAATTTTGTGGCTAGAGCACATCCGATGCTACCCCAAATCAACAGGGCTCCCTATAAAGGATAAAAGGAGTTCCGTCATATTGCAGAATGGTAGCATATGACAAGTCTATTTGAACATCACCCTCGACGGTAGCCCCCCATTTCCTAGATAATAACATTCCTCACACATCAGGAATATCAATGACAACAACATCCATGAGGAAGGATCTGTCGGGATTCCTAGCCAAAGAAACCTTAAGGTCCTTGATGAGACCTTCTACTTCCATAGGCTTGGAGTTAAAACCACACCTTGTACGACTGAGTGATGTTGAGATCCAATTGCTTCATAACTTTTAAGGGCATGATATTTGTGGAAGCCCCTGAGTGTAACATACAATTGTGTAGGAGGAGGCCATTGATAGCAAAAGTGAGCATGAATGGTTTGTACCCAGGGTTTCTGTCAGGAAAATGAATGTTTTGTAATTCTTCCTCCTGAATTCCCAGGGGCTTCTTGATTTGTTGTTGTTGCTCGACAAGTTTAGCAATTTCTTTCAAAGGGGTATGGTCATTCTTCCTACGACAACTCCTATGTCAATGTCAAGTTTAATCTCTTTCCCATTTTCTTTCTTTTTGATGTTTTCCTTTCTTGGAGGATCCTTTTTTGACTGGCTTTGGTTGGGGGATTCTTCTTGGGAGGAATTTCTGGGAGAGATTCTCTAGGAGGGGCTTCCTTAGGCAATGAGTCTTCTTTAGATGGTTCCTTAGAGGTTGTGGGGTCTGTGTTATTTTCCTTTCGTGAATATTGGAGCCGTTTGAACCTTCCTTTGCTATCAGAATTAAGAATGGATTCTTCCTTTTCCTCTTTAAGGGTGACCTCACTAATGGGAGGATGTGTATATGACCCTCCTAGCAAAATGTTGAAGAAGTCAGATTCCACAAGGTTACCTTGCTCATCAGTTTGTTCATCCTCACTTTCTTCCTCTTCACTTTCCTCATCCTCAAACTATGGGTTTGGCTCAACAACATTAGTTGGAGCCAAAGTGTTTGGGAATTGAGAAGAGCTCAACCTATCTTCTTCACTTTGCTTCTTGGGAAAGGGTTTTCCTTTTGGAATATAGTTAGATTTTTGGGCCCTTTCCAAGGCAGTGATTTTGTTCATGATAACCCTATCACGTGCATTTGCTTCTTTGATGAACTTGTCCATTCTCTTGAGGATGGCAAGGAGAGTTTTTTCGTGTTGATCATTGGATTTTTCCTTCTTGACCTTAGCACTAGCTCTAGGGTGGTCAGTGATATCTACCTTTGAGATTCATATGTTTTCTTCGACTTCCATTGCTATCTCTTTAGCTTTAGCCAAATTGGAAGGTTTCTTATCCCTTAACACATAGGTGAAGTCGCCACCCATCGCTTTTATGAATTTATCAGGAATGTTGGCTTCAAATGGCTTCAAATGATCAGGTATATCTTTGACTACCATATCAAATTTTTGAATGAATTCTTGTACATCTTCCCTTCCCTTGGTTATTTGGTAGAATTTTTAAATTTTAAAGGTCCCTTGAGCACTGCATGACCAACTCTTCAGGTCTTCAAAGTCATCAAAGTCTTCTATGCATGCCGGGGGAAGGCTAAGGTACCAGTCTCTTGCTTGTCCCTCAAGTGATAAAGCAAAAAACATCATGAACCTATCTTCGTCAAAGATCATCCTAGGGGACATTTGCCAATAGAATTCCTCAATAAAACCATTGGCAGTCCAAGTAGCATCCCCTTTGAACTTGGGTAACCATCAGTTACTTTTTTTAGGTAGTGGTTTGGAATCATCACTGAATTTCAAAGGGGCAAAGACACTAACCAAGTGTCTCTCACTCTTGGTCATCTTGGGTTGATCATGTTTTGGGTTAGTGTTAGAACTAGATGGCATCTTTGGAGATGGATCACTGACTTTCTCAAATTTTGGGAAAAGGGCAGTTCCAACAGGTGATGGAATTCGCTCTCCCCTTTTTGCATTAGCCCTAGTTAGAAGAGGAATGTTGTCGCCTTCAAGTAAACTAGGGGTTTGGACAATGAGTGGAGTCGCCAGAGGAATGCTTTATAGATGTCATCAATGACTCAATTCCTCAATGATTCACTAGGGAGGTAGACCTTCTTCCTCCTTGCCAAAATGTTACCGCTCAAACTAGTAGGTTGCATAGAAGGGACTCCTAAAGGGACAACTGCTAGATCAAAGGGCAACGATGGAGGCTTAGACCACTATCACCTCAGCTAAGACTCCCTACTCCTTACGGACTTTCACCGATGGGAGCAGACCCGATATATAGAAAGTCACTCGTGAAGGATGAATCAACCAATGGATGTGAAGTGACCTTAATGATCCTTTTCCTAGAAGGAGAGTTATGAACAGAGCTTACTTGCTTGTTAAGCAAGGTACAAAGATTTCTAAGATAAGGGGGTAAGGATTTAAGGGTTAGCTTAAAGGAGTATGCCTCATAAAGGAGTTTTTCAATCCTAAAATCCATATTGGACTTGAATTCCTTAATGGTTCTTGAAGATTTGACTTTTCCAGGTGTGGGACCACACAAGACCAAGTGGACCCAACCTAGGTTAAGGAGAGAGAATTTAGCAACCAATGATGATATTAACCTAGACAAGGAAGGGGAAAGGATCAAAACAAGAATTTCCACTTAAAGTTGTCAAATTGATCTTACGAGGCACTATCCTAAGGAACACTAGGGCAAAGTTTGATCTCGGAGCTAGGGCTTGGGTTATCTCACAACTCCACTGTTGGAATGGCTTGAAAATTGGAGGGGGGGCTTGAGGACACGCCAACGCAGTAGAGGCTACGAGATCAAACTTTTTCTTAGGTTATTTTGTCGGGAAAATGATGCCCTAGGTGACCCAACTTGGCTAGACCTAGAAGATAAAGGGAAAGGTGAAGAAAAGTATTGAGTGATCACCTATTGGAGGACTAGTCCCTTAATCCCTTGGGGAGAATGGAGTCTAGGAGAATAATGAGAAAGGTACTTGTATTTTGGTTAAGGAGGCCTTAAGGACTGCTTCGCTTAGCCTTTAGGGCAAGAGAAAGAGACCTCAAAGCTTTTATACTTCGCTTGACAAAAGAGATGGCTTATCAAGATAAATTCACTAGTGGAACTATCCCTAGGAGATTTCATTCACATACATGGCCCAAACATTGAGAGATGCTATATAGAAACAATAATTCCACAAACTTGCAATTATGCAATGCAATAATTGCCCCTATTATAGCGAAAATCCCATTCAATGCATATGACAAAAGTAAAACAAGAATAGCATTAAAAGTGTACTTACTTGTAATAGAACATATCCAACTAGCAACAATTTGACAATAAAGAAGCTCCAAGGTAAAATACTCCAATCTAAACATCAAAATTCATCCATGCTCCAATTCTTCATCCTAGAAAAAGTGCGATATTCTCTAAAGAGAAGAGTGATCCAATCCAAAGTGATGATAAGAAAATGAACTTATCTCGCTTGTATTTATACACTAATTAGGAGTTCGAATTAGTCTCTTAGGCCTACATAAGCCCCAAAAATAAAATAATGTGCTAATAACCTAACTTTTGGTGACAAGTCCACCAAACTAGCTCATAAATGAAATAATAAGCCTCTTAAGAGGTCAAATGATAAACAATACATGTCGAAGGGCCCTCCAAGAGGCTTGATGAGGTTCATAGGTGCCATAATGAAGAATAGGACCCTCAAAAGTGATGGACAAGGGGGTGGCCCCTTGTTCTCCAAACAATAAACCTATGGTGCTCCGAGTGGGTGTGGGGGTACAATAATAACCTCATGGGTCTCCAAATGAATCAAAGATGCTTGTAGACCATCTGTAAGAGCTTAGATGATGGCGTAGGTGATGCTACATCATCATACAAGTCTTGGGTCAATTGCCAAGTGCATGGTACATCTGTGGGGCTGGTTGGGCAAAGGTGAACCAGGTGCATTTTCCTTGTCCAATCAATGGATCTCGAGCCAATCTCTGAACATCTTTGGGGATCTATGGAGTGTTGTCTACTGTTGTGGCAGCCCATGGCTCTTAACACACACCCTACATGTGCAAATGTAGCCCTCTAGAGGGTTAGGACCCTGTATAGGGAGACGAAAACCAAGATGGAGACCACCTGCAATCTTGCGTAAGATCCAATGCATCCCCTAGCCTTCTAGTACAACAAGTCATCAAAGAAATCGAGTAAAAGAGCTTACAAACAATGGACCACAGGTGGGGATTTCATAATTGCTTGCCCTTCCATAATGGGCTTTAGCATGTGCTAATATCTCCAAACTCCAAATGGGGTTAACCAAATATCCCATTAGGTGGTTTTTACTTTTAAAGGGGATAATATGTCCAAGGTACATCCTTTAAAAGGTGGTGGTATGTGATAAAGAGGTGAATGGAATAGAGATTGAGAAGGGGCAGCCTTGGGCCACATGTTGGGGTACAAGGGTAGCTAATAAAAGGGAAGCCCATACTTGGGTATATAATGTATAGGAGGGAGCAATCGTGGTACATGAGGTGCCATAACCTTGATTTTTCCACCCTTCTTTATATGCCTTTTGCGTTTTTTATGATTTTTCTTTAATTAACTACTCAAGGCTCAAGGGATAAGAGCATGATGTGTGGGGTATAGCAGTGGATACCCCCTTTTAAGGTAGGGCGGTTCATTGCCCACCAGGGGTTGGGGCAATCATGGGTTCCTATGTGATGAAGGGGGCTCCTAGAGCCTATAAGAACCAGGGTGATGGCTAGTATGATGGGGTAGAGCTTATGTATTAGTTTTTGCCCACGTGCTAAATGTGTTTGTCTCGACCATCTTTTGCATTTTGTCGTACGTTTTCCTGTTGAATGTGGCTAATTGTGCTTTTACTTTTTTTTTTTAGCTGCATCAACCTTTGGGGCATCATTCTAGGCTTGACCCAAGGTGTGGGCATGGGGAAGGGGGGAGCTAGTCCTATGTAGACCCAGTGGAGTAATGTGGACCGAGGTGGGAGAAATGATGAATGGGGCAATAATGAGTGGAAAGGGGGTAATATATGCAGATGAGGGAGCAAGACCACACAACCAAAATCAGGGTTTTCTGTGAAATACTATCCCTAAAGCCAAATGGTTAGTAAAAGAAATTGCACGGGACTAGAATTCAAGGTTAATATCCAAAAGGGGGTCTAGGGGACAAAAGCATAGACTTAGACCATTCTTTCCGCCAATTTCCCCAATTAACCCATACCTAGAAGTGTCCATGATAAGCTAACTGCTATATTCAATTACCAAATGACAAAGCATACCTTTAGGTTCGGGAGGCCCATCTTCAAACATATGATCATGACAAATGGGTGGGGGACCACATGGCTGGCTTAAGTGGCGGAGAAATGGCACAATGAGCTAGTTGGTGGCCGTTGGCTGCCTGCTGAGGACCATTGGGTAAGAAAGTGCAATGTTTTCAAATTATATATTTCATTGCAAAAGTTAAGTCAGTTTCAAAGCCATTTGCTAAAGATTTTTTACTTTCAACTCTTATTTGCAAAAATTTGCAATTTGGATGCTGAGCCATACATGCAATGCTTCTGGTTATGAGTGAAATTGAATTTTTTTTGAGTGTATATACACGAAGAAACACAGCCGATTGAAGATATGGTTCATGTTCAATACAACTCTGGGTTGAAATGCAAACAATTGCTGAACAAGACCTTTGAATCAAGCAACACAGACTTGGATGACTTTGATCCCTTATAAGAGTGGGTCTGGTTCTAATAACATTGATGAGAAATCTCTTTTTGCGTCATAACTTATAGTTCTATTATTGTGATTCCTGAATGGTTTTGATTCTTGACTCTGATCTTTTAATCATAAAAATATTTTTATAATTCTTTTGTATTTGTTGTTTCCCCACTGTATCTGGATCTCGGCTTTTCAAAAATCTGGCAGATCCGCATCCAGACCTGGGTACACATCTGCACCCATCTTCTGGTAACTTAGACCTTTTTTAGTTAGTTCCATGTGAGATCAGTGAGCAAGAGGAGAAAATGTTGGCTTCTAGGCCCCATATAGCTGGTTTTCCTTGGTAGCTCGCTATAGGATATGACCGTTTTGTCATGTTTTGACAGTGATATTCTTTAGTTTTACTTGTTACTCTTATTGGGAATAAAGTTTTAGCTTTAAGAGATGCTTAAGGCACATCCGCAATGGTTGTGCTCTACTTGCTGGTTTCTGCCAGTCCCACTATGTTTGTGGTTACTAGAGGAAATTGGTAAAAATTTCAACTTCTTTTATGCATGTCAAAATATAGTTCCTATTGCTGGCTTTCTAGTTTCTTGCAATTGTTGGAATTTGTTTGTGGTTTATGTAGAAAGTTAGAAACATTTCTTTGCTTCGTGGGTAATGGAAATAGAAAATTGCCTACAGCTTGGGTGAGCTGTATAAAAATTGTCAGAAAATAATTGTGACAGGCGTCTATCTGTCATATAAGGTTACTTTCTTATTTCTGATTTTTTGGTTGACCACGGATTTCACATACTACTTTGTTACTCAAGGCACTATCGATCTTTGCATTTCATAACAAACAAAAAAAAGAAAAGAAAAGAAAAAACTGCTGTCAGCCTTTCTGTTCAGAAATGTAAAATGTTTGGTCATT
Source organism: Pinus taeda (assembly GCA_000404065.3). Lineage (NCBI taxonomy): Eukaryota > Viridiplantae > Streptophyta > Pinopsida > Pinales > Pinaceae > Pinus > Pinus taeda. The sequence continues at coordinate 109,393 of APFE030482417.1, forward strand.
GTTGCTTCAGTTTACTGCGTATGTGCTTGGATCACTCTGTGGTTTATGAGATTTAGGTGCCCTAACTGCCATTTCCTTTCCAGTTGTTCAGCCTCAATTAAATTTATGGCAGAGGAAATTTGAGCAACCATGCACCAATTGCATTCTCATCTACTCTTCTAGTTGCTGCAACAAGTTTAGGGTGATTTTATATATTAGTGTCGGTTTATATTTACATTTCTAAGAACCTTGGATTATGGTTGTTTCTCCAATTAATTTATTTTCATTTCTGCAATTAATTTATTTCACAGGATTTGGTACAGTTCTCTGATAATAAACTGGTACTTTACAGGTTGCCTTGGAAACTGAAGGTTTTGCTATTTATGATACAATGATGCAGATGAAAAATGAGGTATATTAGCTGTTTGGTTTCGTCAGAGTCTCTAATGATAGTATTTTCATGACTTCATTATTCATGTTTGACTTGAATTTAGCACTTTCCAAATATGCTTTTAATGGACATAATTTTCTTTTCTCCCAAATTAGGTAAAGGAAAAAATGCAGATTTTGGAAAAGGTGCTTCAAGATTTTTAAGAAATAGGGAAATGTTGTGCCCTTTTTTTTTCCAAAAAAAATCATTATATTCGATCTTTCAGGGACAAATCAGAATATATTTTGACTGGCCAAGAAGGATTAGAGCAAAAAAAAAAAGTCTCTCTATACAAATCAGTCTTTAGATACTGTAAACTACAGGCTTTCAATCAGAGAAATAGAGTCTAAGAAGTATACATATTACATTTTTCCTTCATGGGACATCCATTACAGTCTTCTTTTATCATATCATCAGACATAAAGTAAACAGTCCCATTATGGACAAAAACAGGTCTATAACAGGAATGTTACAACTAGACAGAAAATTCAACTAGGACTCCCAAGTATCATCAAAGATTAAAGGAGGGACTGCTCAACCTCAGAAGTCAGCAGGTTGTCCTTGAACTCCTGTTCTATTAAAAGAACCTTCGTGCAGGGAAAGCGCCTTCTTAGAGTATGAGCTTCAGTGTTGGCTTCTGAAGACACGTGTGAAAGAAATGACTGCAAACATATTCCTTATCTCCAAAACTCTGTTCATGATGGGGGAGAATACCAAATTTTCTTTTCTACATAAGCTATTTGCCCAATCCATAAGAATCTTGTTAAAAATTGGCAGCTACAGGATGAATCTCCCCAAGGAGAAGCCCAGCTACCCCATGAAGGAACCGCTCTGCTTCAAAAGAAATTTCAAATTGGTCAAGGAAAGTCACTATTTTATGTTTGACAAGTTGGCCTCACAAGAGAAATTATCCCTCCAAAACCACATATAAATAGACCTAATGTTGGAGCTCATTTGGCACATCATCACACATCACAAACAAGTTTGATCAGCTCTGAAATTGCAGTAGTCATTCCACACGTGCGAAGGAGGAGAGAGAGAATTCTGACCTACGTTGAATTTTCCGCAGTGGGCTATTTTGACGAGCGTTGACTTCTGTTGACCGAGCTCTCTTTCTGCTGTTTGACTGAACTGTTTTGGAGGTCAAATATTTGACTGAGGATGATCAAATCTTTGATTCTGTTCTGGGCACTCTGACTGGCATTGACTGTAGGCTTCACTGTGGAATATCCCTGAATTGCAGAAAGATTTTTGTCTCTGTTTTGACCGAGTTTGACTGAGAAAGGAAGGCTGAGTATTTTACTGTGTTGACCGAACTTCTCTGGGCAGGCTAGACCATTGACTTTGACCAATCATTGCAGAATGTTGACTGCTGTTCACTGTACCTCCATAGGCCGAAAATTGCAGACTGGTATCTTTGACCAGATTTGACTCTCTCTGTTTGGATTGGTTGACTTGGATAGTCAAAGGTTTGACTTTGACTGGTTATTGGATGTACGATTGGACGATGTATCTCATGCTGAACATTGATTGACTAATAGAAGAAGAAGAATTGATTTTGGGTTTTCCCCCTCGTGGGTTTTTTCCCTGGTCTTTGACAAAAAATCTGTGTCTCATTATGCTTGGCTATCTTCAATTTTGCATATACTTTTTACTGTTCTATCTATAATTGCTTATTCGCTACTGGGGTAATTGATATTGGAAGAAATTGCTTTAACTTTTAAGTGATTATAAATTTATAACAGCATAGAACACTATGAAAAAGTAACATGGAACCAGAGCTGAGGTGTGTTGAAGAATGTAACTTGTGTTGGTCTTCATGATTATATTTGAATCATGATGTAATGTATTTGTCAAAAGAAAGGAAAATAAATTTTATTATAAAAAGAAATTGACTTATTAAAGCATGAGCTTCATGCATGGGTCAATGGTTATTAGTCCAAAGCACCCATTGAGTGCTCTAGGATATTTATATTGAGTCAATGTCTAAGTCAATGTATTCAAGGCCCTTCTTGGGTTATTTAAAAGCCAAGAAAGAAAATTATTTCATGTGTCTTGCCTATCCTCCACCAAGTCGGCCTCAATCTCATCATGTCGGTCTCAAAAGTATAGACTCCAACCACTATATATAGCAAAGATACTCAACCTGTTTGGGAGTGATTCGATTCATGAAGATCATCTGCAATTTGGACATTAAGAAAGGAATATGAAAGGGTCAATTGGAAGCCTTTTGGCATCTCTATAAAGAAACTAATATAGCGAAGGAAGGAAGGATCCTTGGAGGTCGAAAATTTTGTTTTTAATGCAATTACAGGTCGAAGATATAGACCTACTTCAGAAGTAAAAGCGCTGGTCAAAATTCTTGAAAGATCAGGCTCACATTGACTTAAAGGAAAGAAGCTAATACATGGAAGTTGACTTAGTGGAAGGAATTTATGTTTTGGTCAAAAAGGGTCTTGGTTGTCTCAATCTGATTTGAATCTATAGTGGAAGAGTTTGACTGGGATTTCCCCTACTCGGGTTTTTCCCTAGCTGAGTGCCCACATCTCATGTTTTCTTGTTGTCTTTGAAGTTTTGGCAATTGTCTTGATGATAAACATATAATAACAAAGAAGAAGAAGTAAGAACTAATCACAAGAAATTGTCAAGTAAAAGAGAAATCATTTAATAAAAGGCTGTAACTATGCTGCCCTAGATTTCTCAACATGGATTCAAAGCAAGGTTCGTTTGTTTAAGGGCAGAAAGAAGATCAACTAAGGCTTCAAGACAAGAAGAGGAACTAAGTCTCCTAGGACCGAGTTCCTAGAGGAATCAAAAACAATTTCTGGGCAGAACAATAAGCCCTTTACATAGTCATTGGGCAACAAGCAATTCAAAGAAGTTTCAAGATATTAGAAGCAATGTTTAAAAGGTCTGAATAGATGAGAAAACAACTCTCTGAAGGCTGAACTCCTTGAGCTAGAAATCAAAGTCCTTAGCATCATCCTTGTAATCTGAAATCTCTCCAGAAAAGGGTCTGAAATTCTTTGTATCCTCAGAAAATCCAAAAACCTTTTGTGTTGTTGATTTTTGATAGCTTGGGAGGTACTCCAAGCCCTAGGGTTCAGGGTTTGGAGGTTGGAGCACCACAAAAGTCACTTGTGGGCATGGAACCCAATGTTGGGGTTTTTCACCCATTGATGTTTGGGCCAAAACCATGGAGCATTTTGGAGATGTGATGGATGGAGATGATAAAGGACGTTGAGGAGAATCAAATGCAACAAAAATCATCAAATTCTGAGTTGTCTATGATGAGTTATGAATTTTTGAAGGTAATGATTGGTTTTTGGGCATTCAAGTCATGTAGGCTTGAGGTAGAAATGTCCAAAAGACATGGCTCTTTATGAATTCGTTGGAGCTCTCTTGTTTAGTATCAGTAAGAGGTGATGCGATTCATTTTAAACATCCAAATGTGCATCAACTCATAAGATTACTCGCTGAAATAGGTGGAGCTTAAGAGAAGATGGACGGATATGTTTGGGTCTCTGTTTGGGTGAGTTTGACATTTGTGACAAGTTCGAGTTGTTACATGAGGACAACCGCAGACTTGAGGGAAATTCTGGGCATGATTTGTGAGGAATTCTTCTCCTTGTAGGTCCAAATTCTGAGTAGGAGGTAAGGCCGAGTAACTATGGTATTTCTGGGCTTTTTTGTGTCAATTTTGTGTGGATAGGTCCTTGTTTGAGGTTGTGGATTGGTACAGGAATCTGAGCAAAGGGCTGAGTTCTGTTCCACTATTTGGAGAGGGCCAAAAGTGTGAACAGAGGGCTGGAAAGTAGCCCTATAGCCTGCATATGGGAGCAACTCATCAAGGAGAGAAGGCCGCAACTGTGGAGGATCTTAGGTGGCAGATTTGGAGGGCTGATGTGGAATTCCATTGTGCCCTAACCATACCACAGAGTTACAATAGTGTTCAACCCATGAAGGTATGTATTTGTTGATGAGGTTATGTTGAGTTGATTGCTAGTTGGATGGTGTTCAAGTGTGGACAATTTCCAGCCTGTGGAAGAGGGCTAACTAGGGTGGTTAGAAGCCCTTTCCCGGGACCAGATTCTACAGTGAAGTATTGGGCATCTTTGGACTGATGGGGGCAGCATGTAGATGTCCAAAGTAGCCCTAGAGTAGCAAACAAGGACTTTGGAATGTTGCGTGATTGGGTGAAGATCTGAGCTTCTGTGTAGCTCTTTGATGGACGAAGGAAGCTACTAAGAACGCAGTTGGATAGCTTAGGTATTGGCCAGCCTAGAAGAGTAGATTGGATCAACCCGTGTTCATTGTAGGAGAAGTGACTTGTAGCAGTGATAGGTGGCAACCCTCTTGAAGTCTTTATGTGTTGTTTCTTGATGGACTAAGGGGCAGCTAGAGTGTGGGTTTTAACCCTGTACAAAAATTACCTGCATACGAATTCTAAAAAACAGAAAATAAACAATGGCAAGAACATAAAATAGATATACACAAAATTTTCCCCTGCATCCCAAAACTAGGACTACTAGATTGATTTTTCATTATGTTCCTTTCAATGTTACAATACATATATATACATGCCGAAGCATTCATAAACTCCAATCCATTAACTCTGGATTAGAACATAACCGTATTTCCCTTGACTGGATCTACAAAATACCATGGGCAGAAAACCATCATGCCCAAATCTATGTGCAAAACCCATACACAAAACCATAGGACTAGTTGTGGAAAGAATATAACACACGCACAACATAGAGAGCAGATCGGAAGTGAAGCACCTACAAGACGAGATACGACATAGAGGCTGTGATTGTGCACTAGAGCGGCGAAATTGTCATTGTATCTTGTATTCTTGTGCTTGTAGATATTTGAGCGTCATTTTCTTGGGGCACTGCCTCGGACCCCGTGCAGGGGGGTTACCGCCTCCGAGAAACCCCCCGACAGGGGTCACAGGAGAGCTTAGTCATAGGTTCAGCCTTGCAACGCCCATTGTTTCTCTACACCAAGAAAACTTCTCAGTGCTCACAGAGTTCGTCATTGCATCTGCAACATTCTTCAAAGTGTCCACCTTTACTAGCAACACCTTTTTGTCCTCAACCATATCCCTCACAAAGTGATACTGAACATCAATGTGGTTTGCCTTTGAATGATAAGCAGGGTTCTTTGCTAAGAAAATTGCACATTGGCTGTCATAGGCTATCCTTGTATCTCTCTGTACTAACCCCATACTTAAACACAGTCTCTGAAACCAAACTGCTTCCTTGCTTGCATGAGTGGCTACCATGTATTTTGCCTCTTTAGTTGAAAGTGCCACTGCAGACTGTCTTTTGCTCATCCAACTGACTGCTCCTCCAAATAGGTTAAGCACATACCCACTTGTAGATGTTCTCCAATCTAGATCTCTAGCGTAGTTTGCATCAACAAAGCCATGAATGTCCAAAACTCTCTCCAATCCTGGTCTTCCTTGGTAGCACAGACCATAATCACTAGTGCCACGAAAATTTTGAAAACCCGGTTCACTATTGTCCAATGCTCCTTCCCTGGTTTTGACATAAACGTGCTCAATACTCCTATTGCATGTGCAATGTCTGGTCGAGTACAAACCATTGCATACATCAGGCTACCGACTACACTTGAATATGGAACATGGGACATGTCTTCTTCCTCTTCATGTGTCTTGGGACACTATTCAACAGATAACTTTGCAACTACAGGAATATGAACCTTCACCGGTTTACTATCCTGCATGTTAAACCTCTGCAATATTGTCTCGACATGCTTCCTCTGGTTTAACCAGAGCTTCCTCTTTTCCCGATCTCATTTAATTTCCATGCGCAAAATATAGTTTGCAGCACCAAGATCCTTCATGTTGATTTTGGAGGACAATTGGGTCTTTAAATCTTGAATAATTTTGTCATTTCCAATTGACAACATATCATCCACATACAAGACCAAATAAATAACATTGTCACCAATTAATTTAAAATACACACAATGATCTGCTTTGCTTATGGTGAAGCCAAGTCCTCGTATATATGTATCAAATTTCTGATACCACATCCTTGGCCACTGTTTTAACCCATACAGAGACTTTTTTAACCTGCATACCAGTTCTTTCTTACCCTTCACCGCAAAGCCTTCAGGTTGCTTCATGTAGATCTCTTTTTCCAGATCCCTGTGAAGAAATGCTTTCTTCACATCCATCTATTCTACCTCAAAATCAAAAGCAACAACAATAGATAAAAGTAACCTAATAGAAGCTACCTTGGCAACAAGAGAAAAAATATCACCAAAATTAATTATCGGCACCTAAGAATAACCTTTTGCTACCAATCGAGCTTTGTATTTCTCCACCCTAACTGTTGCATTCATCTTCTTTTTAAACACCCATTTGCTTCCAATGGGTTTCCTTCCAGCCTACAACTCCCCCAGATCCCAAGCCTCTTTTTTGTCCAAAGATGCCATTTCATCAACCATGGCCTCTTTCCATAGTTTGCCATACTCTGAATTACTGCCTCCTTGACAGTTCTGGGATCATCATTAGTAATAGATAAAGCAAAATTTGAACATAAAATAGATGGACTGTACCTTTCTGACTGCCTTCTTTCTTGAACCAGTCTTCTCATAGCTAGAGTTTGTGGCTCTTCATCTTTTGATTCTTGTTCTGGTGTAGAGTCTGATTCTTCCTCCTTTAGCTCGAACTCTATCTTCCTTTGGTAGGACTTCATGTTAATAACATCTTTCACTTCACCACATCTCGACTGTATACAACCTTTCTTGTTTCTAGGTCCAAAACTTATAACCTTTTAAACCATCCTTATACCCAATAAAGATGCACCTTTCAGATTTACTATCCAACTTGGTTCTTTTCTCCTTTGGAACATGTACATATGTTTCACAGTTAAATACCCTTAGATGTGAAAGAGAGTGTTTCTTACTAGTCCATACCTCATGTGGTGTCTTATCCTCCAATGCTCATGAAGGTGATCTATTAACTAGGTAACATTGCCCATAATTCCTGTTCTAACACAACACCACTGAGCATGCTTCTTGCTTTTTGCATCAACATCCTGTTCATTCTTTTATGCAACTTTGTTTTGCTGAGGTGTGTATGGAGTAGTCTTCTGCCGTGCTATACCACACTTCTTACAGAACTGTTCAAATTCCTTCTTGCAAAACTCTCCACCATTATCTGTCCTCAACACCTTTATCTTCTTCTTTGTCTGGTTTTCCACCAGAGCCTTAAATTATTTAAATTTGTTGAATTGAGGCTTTTGTGATCCATATCAAGTTTACGAGAGATTTTTTGGCGTAAATCACATGATATTTCATTTGTCGACGCATTTCGAACCATCCAGTGTGGTTCATTGTTAGGACAAGTTGAAGAATCAGTTCAAGCTTTGCATGTTAAATAGTCAAAGCAGAACCTCCAACGACTATCATTCTTGACCAGGGAACGACTATATTGATCAACGACTAAATTTGACTGGGGATTAGTTAGCAAGACCAGGGCCAAAAAATAAGATAATTTAATATATTAAATTGGAAGAGGGACACATGACTTCACCTTTTATATATATATATAAATATAAAATAAAGAAGATTTTAAAGGGTTATAGTTAATAGTTAGTTATGAAAGGCATTAACTATTTTTAAAATATAAATAACAGAATAGTGAGAGTTAGAAAGAATAAATATAATATTTTAATATTCATATTAAATAAAATTGTTTATCTAATGTTAAATAAATTACCAGATTTAATTAATTATTTATAAGAATATACTAAAGATTTTACTACTTTATCAAATTTTATTATATATAAATATATTTTTATTTATTATTATTATTTTTTTCCACTGTGGTTCACGGATAGCCGTGGTCACTAGGTAGCCGCTACGTCCACAGATCACCTCTAGGGTGGACCCCACCTGAAGGGGATCAACACCCCTCGACCATATTTAGTTGGCCTGACCCCAAGAGCTTTCGGGAATTGACCCTGTGACCTCTCGATTAACCAACATAAAGAGGGTTAGCCGACATGTTTGTTGGAGGAGTTAATTAATTCTATGTTTTAATGGTGATATTATTGTTGTTGTACCCTCAATTTGTTCTCATTCTCTTCGTACGTGTGACTGTTTCTAGCCCTAGAAACAATCCTCTAACTTCGCTGAGCTTCCTCCTTCGCTGCACTTTTAGGAACCCTTTAGACTTGTTTCTCCTTCCTTTTCTCGGCTTATCTCTTCGCTGATTTCAGAGCTTGCTTTGTTCACTTTATGAGGGAGTGGACAACCTCTATATATAGACGACTGTCCCTCCTCTAGGCCGACATTAGGCTAACATTTTGTCTTTAGGCCGACTTGATCATATCTTCATTATTTTCATCGTTTTGCTTCTTTTGGAGGACGTTGTTGCATGGAGGGGACTTGCACTTGTCTTGGATGTATTCCTTTGACCTTATATATAGTGTAACATGCCCTCTAAGGGTCTTACATAAATACATTGATCTTTTGACTTCCTAGAAGCACTTAACCAGGTGCTTGACCTACTTTAATGAGCAAGAAACTCATTGACAAGAATGTTGTGTATATCACTTCCTCTTAATTGAGGAAGATATGCCCAAGTATCCTTTGACAAGGTACTTGTCCAGGTTCCTTTGTAATTTGGAAGTTGTTATAACTCCGTTTTAGCTAGGGACTTATTCATTCATCATCAACTTCTTCTTCGTGGGTCCTCCAACTGCTTGATCTCGTTCCTTCTGTTGATGTCATGAAGTCTTTGTTTGAACTTCTTCTTGGTAGGGCATCATCCATCGATCACTTTCCATCCCAGTTAGTTATGTCATTGCTTCTTTTGTGGAAAGTTATTTTCTTGTCATATATTAGTTTCTCTTGTCATCTTGTCTATGCTTTAGACCACTCTTCACATGGATGCTTCTTTGTGCTTGCTTGTTCCCATGCTTTGATCTAGTAGTCCTTCATGACTTCATCCTGATATTGCTTCAACATTAAATGGTGTTTTTGTTGGATGGCTTCTTCATCATGACATCTTCGTAGAGTAGAATCAATTATCTGCACCTTTCATATCTCCAAGGCCTTCATAGGTGTCAAGGGTCCTTTGATCTTTTCATTTTTTATTCAGAGTTGTCTTGCCTTCTTTCGGGAGATCTCTTCAATGGATCTTGTCAGATATGTTGAAGTTTCTAAGTTTACTTAGTTAGAAACCCTTCATGCACTTTTTCTGATTTATTCCTACCTACTTGTTATTTTTCTTAACAAGTTATTTACGAAGTAATTAATGAAAATAAACACCAGTGCATGCTCAACATATTATAGATCAACAACTAAAAGAAACAAGAACAAACACAACATATGACATCATTTTTTGTGGACTAATGTCCCCAGAAAAACCCAATGTGGGAAAACTGGTGTAGCTATCTGAGGGTTTTCTTATTAAGCAATATCAGAGTACAATCTGGGTGCAGAAACTGGCCTACCCAACAGAGAATTTCCTTAGCAGTAATACCTCTAGGTTTCTAACAAATCTACTGGCTGAAACTCTGAATAATCCTTCTGGCAGCTACTCATCACCAATCTGCCCCAGAAACCATAGTGTTTGCTCAATCGGGACTGCGTCAGCCTCCTAGCCTAGTGCTGGCATTGCTTCAACCTATCTTGGCCTGCGTTAGCCCTAGGAGGCCCTGCTTTAGCTCTTTGAGCCTCTGCGTCAGCTACGGTAGCCCCTCTGGTGCTCTACGCAACACTTAGCTGCCTCTGTGTGGCATTGCGTGAGCACTGGTTGCTCCTGCGTCTCTCTCTCTAGCTGCTCTGGTGCTATCCCGACACTATGTCTGCCTCTTTGTCTCTTTGTACTCAATGCCCCTTAGCTGCTATCCCGAAACTATCTCTGCCTCTCTGTCTCTCTGTACTCAATGCCCCTCAGCTGCTCTCCTGATCACTGATTCTATCTCTCTTAGCAAACCCCACTCCAGAGAATAGAATGACTGATCACTCTGGTGTATTCTCCAAGTGATTCTCAAGCCTCCTCTTATACTTTTCCTGTGGACATATCAACGACCGAGATTAAGCCCCTAATCAATGGCTAAGATTAGATCTAGCTTGATCCATGTCTTTTGGACCACTCAAACATAGTTTCATATTAATTCCCATTAATATTTTATTTTCCCTAAGTTTAGACTTAGGGACTCCATAAAAAATATTAATTATTTTAATATCTCCTAAATTGTTTAGAATCTGTCCAAACCTTTTTGAGTATTGGAGATCTCATGTGCCCCAACCTCTCCACCAAATTTCGTGGCTAGAGCACATCCGATGCTACCCCAAATCAACAAGATAGTGATTCTTTGTAATCATGGTGTTCTTTACATGTTTGATCTCTTTCTTCATTTGCTTCTTCATGGATAGATTGATCCAACCAAGAATTGATCTAGCTTCTTCTTCATCAGTCACCTTCTGCTCCCTGTGAGAGCAGTTCTTCATTGCTTGCTTCTAGGACTAGTCAGAATTTCTTCTTGCTTCTTAGTCAACAATCTTATACTCCTTATGTGAGTATTTCCTTTTGTTGACCTTCATTCCATTGTAGTACATGCTTTCAAGCATGTCATTGGTGAAAGAGATTCTTTCCTACTTGATGATGTCATAGAACTATTCCCATGACTCAATAATATACAAATGATAACATGACTAAACTTTGATGCATACATACCTCATCTTGATTCTCCTTTGATCATCTTAGCTTCGTTTGGTTGTCCATGGTGTGGCCCTTCTTACTTCATTTTAGTTTGCCTACATATCATCCCTTTTCTTGAATCCCATGAATGGGATTCCCAATGAGACATCTGCTTGTGTTTATGAATCTTCTTTTGAACATTTCTTCATAGGATCTTGAAGACCTTTACCTTGCAAATGTTTCTTTCCTTTTGATGATGGAGGTCTTCTAAGATTCTTAATCATGATCAATTTTCTTTCATTGTCGAAGAGGTCCTATACTAGGTATGCTCCTTCTACATGAATATCTTGAGCTATATCTACCATGCTCCTATATTTTAGAAGATATTTCTAACCATGCATTTTGTTCTATTATAAATGCTCCTTCTACATGAGTATTTTGAACTAATCATGCTTCTAGATTCTAGAAGATGTTTCTAGCCATGCAATTTTATTCTATTCCTACATGCTCCTTTACTACTCAAGACTTTGAAAGAAGATTTTAAGTAAAGAAGTATACTTAGTCATAGTAGAGATCCAGAGGATCTTCCTTCCTTTGCTTATTTTCTTCTTCTTTCACCTCTTGAGTCATGTGAGCTTCTTCCCTTTTTCTTTTGTTGTTGTTGTCCTCGTTTAGTTTAGGACAATTTCTTTTGTAATGTCCATATTCTTGGCATCCATAGCATTGGACTTTGGACATATCTTTGTTTGTTTTTTGTGGACCAAATTTGCCAAATTTTCCCTTTCTCTTGGCCAAGGTAGCTAATGCTTGCTTCTTTGATCCCACATCTTCCTTTGCTTTAAGTCTTGTTTCCTCTATCTTGCATAGAGACCACATTTCACTTAGTGGGGTGGCTTCCTTCTTTGCATATATGCTTGATGTAAAGTTGCCCCAATCCTCAGGTAGAGCATTGAGTACTACAATTGTCATTTCCCTATCAGACATAACTTCCCCTAGCTCTTGAAGTTGATTTCTCATCTCAGAGATCTTCATGAAGTAGGGAGCTATTCCTTCCTTTGATATCTTCATCTTGTACAATTCATTTCATAGAGATATCACTTCTCTAGTTGTGCTTACTGAGAATAGCTCTACTAGTTTATCATAGATTTCTTTTGATGTTTCAAGTTTGGAGACATAAGGAATGAGAGTCATTGATGGATTCTATTAGAATCCTTTGAGCTCTTGTCTCATCGTTATTGTACTTGACTAAGACTTGAGTTTGTTCCTTAGCAGGAATAGTAACATTCCCTTTGATGTGTTCTAGGAGTTCATTCTCTTTGAGAAGTAAATCAGTCCTCTTCTTCCATTCAAGAATGTTATTGGTACCTACCAATTTATTGCTTTCCTTGCAAAAAGATATTGATGTATATTCAAAAGGAGACATATACTTGATAGATTTTGAGATGTAGTAGACTTGCTTTCTCCTTGAAGACTTGATGGTTTGCCTTCCTTAGATCTTGATGTTCTTCAAGTGGATTTGCTTGAAGATGAGAGTTGCTTGATGACTTGTAGCTTGATGTAGGTCCTTCTTTGATTTTCTCTTATTGTAGGTGCCTTTATGTAAGGCTCTTCTTCTTGCTTTGTAGTCTTCCTTGTTGAAAGATAGATGGTAGAGCTTCTTGTCCTTGAAGTGATTGAGACTTCTTGGCTAGCTGCTTCAACTTCTGTAGATGTCCTTCCTTGACAAGTGTTCTTGAGAGTTGAGATGCCCTTTCCTTGATGTGTCACCTTAGCTTTGATACCACGTTGAAGAATCAAGGTCAATGATGTATATTAGGATTCTTCTTGACTTGATAACAATTTGTGAAGCACTTTTACAATTATCTGAGCTTGATCTTCTTATTATTAGTGTGTGTGTTTCATCAAATTGCTACCAAAACCATAAAGACAAGAACACAAATGTTGGCTCTTTGCTAGAGACAAAACCTCTGTCTCTTAGAGAGGAAAACCCTTTGGTAAGTTTCTCTTATTGAAGCTTCTTATTGATCAATGCCAAACCCTAGACCCTTGACTAGGATGTCCTCCAAGCACAAGTCAAGTCCTTCCTCTATTTTGCACTTTGTTCCCGGCACATAGACTTCCTCCTTCCGGCACTTTGCTCCTCAGCACTTCGTCCTCCTTCTTTGCTGCTTGTCTAGAGATAGACCCTGCTTATGTGAGCTTCTTGATGAGATATGTTTCTTCTCTTGGAGATGTTCTCTACTTAAGGAGACACCCTTCTCTTGATTCAATGAGATACTTCTTGAGATATGTCTTCACACTGAAGTGACTGTACAGCAGCTCTAATTTTCCCACGTATGGATGGTTCCCTTGGAGAATAAGGATCTTTTTATCTTTGATAGAGAGAGGGATTTCTTTGCTTGACTTGAGAGGCCTTGTAGGCCTAGTAATTAGCCCAAACACCAACGAAACTTGAACTGTGATACTACTGCTGTTGTACCCGCAATCTGTCCTCCTCCTCTTCGCATGTGTGACTGTTTCTAGCCCTAGAAACAGTCCTCTACCTTTGCTCAGCTTCCTCCTTTCTTCGCTGCACTTTTGGGGACCCTTTAGACTTGCTTCTCCTTCCTTTTCTAGGCTTATTACTTCGCTGATTTCAGAGCTTGCTTCGTTCACTTTATGAGGGAGTGGACAGCTTCTATATATAGAGGACCGTCCCTCCTCTAGGCTGACATTAGGCCGACATTCTGTCTTTAGGCCGACTTGACCATATCTTCATTATTTTCATTGTTTTGCTTCTTTTGGAGGACGTTGCTGCATGGAGAGGACTTGCACTTGTCTTGGAGGTATTCTTTTGACCTTATACATAGTGTAACATGCCCTCTAAGGGTCTTACGTAAATACATTGACCTTTTGACTTCCTAGAAGCACTTAACCATGTGCTTGACCTACTTCAATGAGCAAGAAACTCATTGACAAATAATATAAAAATATTTTTTTTCTTGAATAAATACAAAATGTCAAAATTACATTTATGAAGACCAAACCTAGTTACACTTTCTTCAACACAAATAGTAATTCTTATGCCACTGGTATAATTGAACAATTACACAGAAAATCTCAACTGTAAATGCAGCGGAAACAATAAAGTTCATAGAAAGACAACCATACACAATAGACACATATTTTTCACCTGGGAAACCCAATCTGGGAGAAAACCCAACAATCTTTTCTTGAGAAGAAATTGTTTTTTCAGCAAGGTTTACAAGTCAGAATTTGTCTAGAAGTCTGTGCCAACATTACAAGTCAAATCACCGGACAAAAAACTGATGCTGGTCAAACCAGTCAAAAGTCAACTCAGTGAAGACTAGTGAAACTGCGGCCTATGGTCAATTTGGCCTGCAGTGAAACTTCATGCTGTCAAGACCTTGCATGTGCAGATTGGTCAAACTTGGTCAAACTCGATCAATCTGTAGTCAATCCTTGCATGTGCAGAATGGTAAAATTCTGTCAATCTTGGTCAAATCCTTCACATGTGCGGGCCTCCAAGAGAGAGAATGATGAAGAAAATATGAAAGATGAACAGATTTCTCCATAGCTGAATTTTTCCTCCACTAGAAAAGATGAATAACATTGCTATGTTGATGAGTGTCTCCTCACATGCACATCTATTTATATAGAGCTCTATTGTTGAGTTGAGACCCATTAAGAAGCCCCAAATCACAAGGAACCCATTCACTTATTGAGCTTACATTACAACTCAACATTAGTCTAGAATTGTTTATTTCACTAGTGGCTGAAAATCCCCATTAAATAAACAAATGAACCTTGCTTTATAAAAAATAGATCACTCCATCCAGGCGCACCCAATGTGAGTACTGTGGGCCAGACACCAGAGCTAATGGGAGAAAGACTGCCTTGGGCCATTCACCAGTAGCCAAATCAGCATGGCCCCATGGGTGGAATTGCCCCTAGTCAAATCAGTATGACCCCGTGGTAGAATGTCTGCTTGATGCTGCAAACTACAGAAATATCAACTGCTTAAAAGCTTCTAAACAATTGCAAGTAGATTCAATAAATGCATACGTTACAATGGAGATGCTAAATGCCAGATCAATCTGATGATACACCATCTAGAGTCACAGCTGAGACATCAAAACAGTTGACATGGTGATTGAAACTGTAGCCTGGTAAATAATGTTCGAGTAGGTGCATGTTTTTTGAGGAAGCATACTTGTTCTCCATTTGAGTAAATTGCCACTCACCCTAAATAGTAGGTAGGCAGGTTGAATGGTTTAATCAATAAAAGTTACAAGACGAGGCAAAGTGGAAAATTAACATAATTAACAGAAGAATTGGTTTGCAGTTTAAAGTAAAATTAGTTGGCTTAACAATACATTGGTTTTTTCTGTAGTTCATAAAATATTTTTTACGGAACTTCCTAGTCAAGATTTATTCCTTTCTAAGTTGTTTCCAATATGAAATGTTTGCATTTTCCAAATGTCTGGATATAGGTGTATGTTCTTGAAACTGGATTGGGTGCAATTATTCCAGTTTCCATTTAAGCAAAATACTTCCAAGGAACTTTCCATCAAAGTATGGTGCGTGTAGCCAAATTTTCTCCATCGGACAAAATCCTGCTTTCTTGGATGGATAGCTAATTTGAACTACTGAACTCCAGCCTTACATGTATAATAATGACAGCATGAATTGCCCTCTCTGAGAATATGAACATATAAAAACACTGTTTTGTTCTTGAGCATAGGTGTGAAAAAGTGAATAGATTTGTTGGGAATTCACACATTTATATGAGATGGATCTTCTTGGTTATTACTTAGGCTCTAATTTTTTCCAGAATGAGTTAGGCTATAACTTTTTCCAAAATGATTATTAGTTTGTAATGATAGGAATGACAAAGGAACATTTTGAGAGCCATATTTTGAATATATCTGGATTGAAGTTTTTGTTAATTAGAGTGTATGCTGCTTACAATTCTGGTTTTCAGTTGGATAGTATGATATTAGGCTTCAGCCATATTTCTACTTATACAGTTTTTAGTTTACAAGTATTATGAACTTAAACCTCTCTGCTTGTTACACCCAATGGACAGATCCACACAGTGGCATTTGGAGCAGCTGTTGGCCAGGCTTGCTTGCTGCTGGCTGCAGGAAAGAAGGGGAAGCGGTTTATGTTGCCTCATGCCCAAGGTTAAACCATTGATACCATCTGTGCTTCTCTGGTTCTGTATGTTGTTGGGAATTGATGGCGTATTTGTCATGTTGTAAATCTGAATTATGATGTAAATTCTCTATGCAGTTTGATGAATCTGATTATATTTCTTCTTTTTCTCAGTTATGCTTCAACAGCCACGTTTACCACCAACTGGACAAATGCCAGCAATTGATGTTCACATTAGAGCTAAGGAGGTTAGTACTATTCTTGTGACAGGTATTTCATTAACTTTGTTTGGAGTTGTTTCAGCAGCATATCTGGCATTTCGTTTTTTAATAAACAGTTACATGACTTCACTAGCAACTGTAATAGACGGTTACATGACTTAGCCAGCACCTGTATCCCTCACAGAGTTGACCTTGTTTAGCTGAGTTGACTCACCAGTCAAAAACCCAGGAAATCATTCCAATACTTTGTGAATTTTCTGAGGCTAGTGAGTAATTATAAGTAGTGAAAAAATCACCAAGTTCGATCCAGGTTTTTCCCAAGAGTTTTCTCTGAGGTCTTGCCAAGTTTTTCCTGAGTTCCTGTCATACTCTTGTTCTTTGCTTTTGCCTAGTCATTCCAGAGTCCTAGCCTGTCTTGGTAGTGGTGGCGTGCTTATTTTTATGACAGAAATTGGTTGACTGTATTTTCATTCTGCTCCCTCAAAATCAGCTTTATTTTTGGCTTCTTGTCATGGACATATTTTGTGACAAGCACTCACTTGACTGCTCTCTGCAGGTTCAGTTCTAAAGAAATGAACACTCAGGCAGGAGTATGTGCTACTATGATCTTTACTTAATAGTGTGCACCTGCATTTTCTTTGCTCATCGCGGTTGAGATTTTGTCTCAAATCAATGGCATACTTTCACATATGCCTAATGGCACTTTGTTTTTATTTTCCTGAAGGATCAGGAATATATGATTGGCTTGAAGCTGATGAACTTGGAATTTCATGTATGTCTTCATCAGCTTCCTCATTATTTCCATCATTTTTGCCTTCATCCTCCTCCTCCTCAATATTCTTATCATTGAAATGGGGAGGAAACCCATTTTTAAGTTCATCAATCGTTTCTCTTGAGAACATCATGAGGCCCAACAGAATCCAAATACCACTAAAAGCACATTTTCAGAATTGAAGAAGAGGAAAAAATGAACAGCAGCAAGCTTACCTTCAATGTCAAGAGACAAGCTTACCTTCAATCCCCATAGAAAAACTATCCAAAACTGGAAAGCAAGTTGAAACAATCTTCTCTCTGAAATATCCCTAGGGACTTTTTGCCAGGACTGTTTGTATCCTTGCTGTCTTGGGAGACAGCTTGATAGTGACCTTTACAAACTATGCTGCTTGTGATGCCCTAACAGTCCTTTTTATCTTGCTGTTGCCTTCAGCTGTGTTACCTACCAAAATGGGTAACCCTATAACTTATAAGAGAAATTTTTTCTCCTCTTCTTGACAGCCAGCCAGTCAACCATGCAGCCCCTGACAGCCACCACCAGCTGATGATATGCCATTATATCTTGGGCATTTGCATCAGCTATATGCTCCTCATGCATCTAGCATGAGCACATGGACGTTGGT
Source organism: Pinus taeda (assembly GCA_000404065.3). Taxonomy (NCBI): domain Eukaryota; kingdom Viridiplantae; phylum Streptophyta; class Pinopsida; order Pinales; family Pinaceae; genus Pinus; species Pinus taeda. The sequence continues at coordinate 127,270 of APFE030482417.1, forward strand.
CAGCTTCCTCTCAAAAAGTACTTTTCATTTTGCAATCGGGTGCTTATGCTTGTTTGTATTTGGTCATTTGATATGGATTATGGGGTGATCTGGAAGAAGAGTGGGTTTTGACCTCTCCTAATGGTCCAATGGGTATAGGAGGGGCACTACTTGGAAAGTCTTGATTGAGATAGCGAAGTTCCATCTATCCCCATGTCACACTTACACTTTCCATGGTAAATTACAAGCCTTTATCTTGTGGAAAAACAAAGGCCGAGTTGGTAATTCATGCATACACTGAGGGTGTGGATTCCCCACTAGTCGATCTCTTTGACCATGGCACTTGGCGATGGAGCCTTATCCCCTCCGTGACCATCATTATTATTCACTAACACCTATCAATTGAAGGGTGGACTGAGGAAATGTTACTTCCCCTTAGGGTCTGGAAACACCTAATAGGGTTGTCCTTTAGCCTCTCCTACCTAGGGAGAAAACAGCATTGCGACTTCAAGGCCATGATTTTGGAAGGGGATCTTTATTTGAAGTATTAAATAGCTCATGACACTCAATCTTGGTTCACTTAGACACAATAATGATTTTTGTCCCCAAAGATTGTTTGCTTTCACTAGAATCTATGTTGTGATTGTCAGGTGGTTTAGCAGCCAATGTCTTGGGCACCTTACCCACAAGTACCTAGGCCATTGTAGTGTTGAGAAATCTAGGGCATTAGGATTAGGTGATTTCTCTTTATTTGAAGTATTAAATAGCTCATGACACTCAATCTTGGTTCACTTAGACACAATAATGATTTTTGTCCCCAAAGATTGTTTGCTTTCACTAGAATCTATGTTGTGATTGTCAGGTGGTTTAGCAGCCAATGTCTTGAGCACCTTACCCACAAGTACCTAGGCCATTATAGTGTTGAGAAATCTAGGGCATTAGGATTAGGTGATTTCTCTTTGATGATAACTGCTTGTGAGTACTTTTTACTTCTTTAGATTAGGTTCTTCTTTTACTTATATTATTATAGTGTTCTTCTTCATCAAATAACTACCAAACCATGAACAATGAAAAGACAAGAGACACAAGATGTGGGCGGTCAGCCAGGGCCAAAACCTTTCGAACTTGAGAGGAAACCCAAACCAAATTCTTCTTCTTATAAAGACTTCAATTGATGAATACCAAGTCCAAGACCCTTGACCGATTAACTTCTCCAAGGCCAAGTCACAAGGCTTCCTTGTTTTGTTACTCCTTCCTTAAGTCAATGATGGTCAAACTGCTTGCTTCTCCCTCCTTCTTGACTATCCTTCAGATTTCGCCTTCTTGGATTAGACCTGCAACCTTCGGCCTCTTTAGAAACCCTAGTTGCAGTACTTGTGATGGATGTTGACCAACTTTTGTACCTTGTTTTCCATTTGCTTGGATGGAGAGACTTCCTTCTATAATTCGGCTTGATGAATACTATGTCTTCTCCCTTGATTCAACTTCTAGGATAACTTTGCTAGCCTCGACCCTATTTTGCAGCAGATGATACCAATTTCCTTCGCAGGTGTGAAGTATATTGCCCAAAACAGATCAGAATAACTTCAACTTCTTCTTCTCTTTTCCTCGCTTGATGGCAGGCTTCTTCTTCTAGGTTTCTCACACATTTTCCTCTATTTCAGATCCTTGTTCGAATTGTGTCTTTAGTGAAGCTGAGTTGCCCTATATATAGTGGTCTGCCCGTCAAGAATAAGCTAACTTGTGCCATGGGTTAGGCTGACTCCATCTGCTTTTGAGGGTCGACTTGAAGGAGTGCTTGTGAAGAGGTCTTGGAGTGTTAATGACTCAAACAAAATTACTTTTTACAATATGTAACATGTCTTCAATATATGAGATTCAATCCCTAGACTTTATGACTTGATGACCAACCCTAAAGGCTCAGAATGGGAGTCTTAACTATAAAATAAAATTCCTGGAGCATGAAACCCATGACTGAAGCATTACAAAATACTTTTATTTTCTTCTTTACATCAATTACATAAAATTATGATTACACATGTCATTATGAAGACTAAACCTAGATACACTTTTCAACACCCCCTCTTAACTAGGGAGGTATTCATAATCTACACAAAGTACTTGGGCATTCTCAATTTGAAGAATTTTCATAAGAAGAGTTAGATTGGCAACCCATCTGTATAACATCATATCATCCAACCTTGTCACATGGCAAGGCCTTGACTAAGAACTCTATCTCTCCACAATATTAGAGCTCAATGCTGGAGAGATCAATGATGTATAGACACCCTCATGATTGTCTCTCTCGAAACATACCCTGCTCCGGTTCTCAGAGTGTCTTTCACCAGGACTATTCTTATCTTGGATTCCTAGTCTCAAAGAATATTGATCCTCTATGGCTACTCTTATCTTGGATGCCCTCACTCGTCCTCAAAGAGTATCAGATGCCAGATGTTTACCCAATCCTCCATTTTGTCTTCCCAATTGAAGACAAGAATGATGTGTCTATCTCTCCCTCTCAACTTAGGGAGGACATACCCATTCCACTGAAGGAATGTCCCTGTTACCCACCATTTTGTGGGTGATAACCCTAGGAGAAAGTTTTCTCCAAGATGGTCCTCAATCGCCAACCAACAACCCCTTGCAGCCGCCAACTAGCTCGTTGTGACATTTCTCCGCCACTTGAGCCAGCCATATGGTCCTTCACCCATTTATCATGATCGTATGTTTGAAGGTGGGCCTCCCGAACGTAAGGGAATGCCTTGTCATTTGGTAATTGAGTATTGTAGTTTGCTTATCATGGACACTTTTGGGCATGGATTAATGGGGGGATTTGGTAGAAACAGTGGGCTAGATTTGTGCTTCTGTCCCCTAGACCTCTTTTGGATGTTACCCTTGGATCTTAGTCCCATGGGATCTCTTTTACTGACCTTTGGATCTTAGGGTGGTACTACATGGGAAACCCTGATTTTGGTTGTGTGGTCCTGCTCCTTCATCCACATACATTACTCCCCTTCCATTCAGTATAGCTCCATTCATTATTCTTCCCACCTGGGTCCACATTTCCCAACTGGGTCCACATAGGGTTTGCTTCCCCTTCCCCTTCCCCACACCATGGATCGGGCTTGAAACAATGCCCCAAAGGTTGATGTAGCTGAAAAGAAAAGTAAAAGCATAATTGGCCACATTCAATAGGAAAATGTGCCACAAAATGCAAAAGATGGTCGGGACAAACATATTTAGCACATGGGCAAAAGCCAATGCATGAGCTCCACCCCATTCTCATGGCCATCACCCTGGTTCCTATAGGCCCTAGTTGAGCCTCATTTATCATTCAGGGACCCATGATTGTCCCAACCCTGGTGGGCAATGGACAACCCCACCTCAAACGGGGTATCCACTGCTATGATTTACATATCATGCTCTTACTCCTGGAGCTTCGAGCAGTTAATCAAAGAAAAATCATGAAAGGAAAAAGGAAAATGAAGAAGGGTGGGAAATTCGAGGCCTGGGTGACTCATGTACCACGATTGCTCCCTCCTATACATTATATACCCAAGTGTGGGCTTCCCCTTTAATAGTAACCCTTGTATCTTGGCATGTGACTCACGTTTTCCCCTTCCATCCCCTGCTTCGTTCAATCACTTTATCACATGCCACCACTATTTGAAGGATGTACCTTGAGGCTTGGACATATCATCCCCTTTAAAAGTAGAAACCAACTAATAGGGAATATGGTTCGCCTTGGAGCTTAGAGACATTAGCACATGCCAAAACCCGCTATGGAAGGGCATGCCATTATGAAGTGCCCACCTCTTGTCCATGGTTTGTAAGCTCTTTAATTCGATTTTTTTAAATGACTTGTTGTACTGGAAGGCAAGGGGACGCATTGGATGTTATGCAGGATTACAAATGGTGTCCATCTTGGGTTTGGTCTCCTTATATGGGGTCCTAACCCTCCAGAGGGCTACATTGACACACATAGGGTGTGTGTAGAGAGCCATGGGCCTCCACAACATTAGACAACATTCCATGGATCGCCAGAGATGTTCAGAGATTACTCGAGTTTCATCTATTGGACAAGGAAGATGCACCTAGTTCACCATGCTCAGCCGACACCACAGTTGTATCATGCACTTGACAGATGACCTAGGACCTGTATGATGATGTGGCATCACTTACACTATCATCCGAGCCCTTGCAGATGGTTTACAGGCATCTTCGATCTATTTGGAGACCCATGATGACACTTGTGTTTCCCCACACCCATGGGAGCACCATAAGTTTATTATTTGGAGAACAAGGGGAGAACCCCTTGTCCACTACTTTTGGGAGTCCTGTTTCTCATTATGGCACTTATGGACTTCATCAAGCCCTTCATAAATGGCCCAACGACATGTACTATTGATCAATCGACCTCTTGAGAGGCTTATTCTTTTGTTTATGAGCTAGTTTAGTGGGCCTGTTAGAACTTTGCAAAAGTTAGTTAGTTTGCACATTATTTATTCTAGGGGCTAATGTAGGCCTAGCTAAATCGAACTCATTAGGAGTGTATAAATACAAGTGATGTGAATTCATTTTAGCATCATCACTTGGATTGGACTTGTATCTCTCTTGAGAATTTCGCTATCCTTCTTGGAGGACGAATTTTGGAGCATGGATTGAATTTTGATGTTTAGATTATTTTGTCTTGTCTTGGAGCTTCTTGATTAGAAAATTCTTGATGGTTGGATATACTCTTAATACATGTAAGTGCAATTTAGTGCTATTTTCTTTTGTATTTTTGTCACATACATTGTTGCTAGGATTTCGTTATATTAGGGCTAATTTACTGCATCCATTTATGCGAAGTTGTGGAAATTTGGTTTCAAGATAGTGATGCTTCATTTATGGGCCATGTATTATGAATGAATGTTCCTAGAGATGCTTCTTCATTGAAATTCATCTTGATAAACCATCAATTTTGCAAAACGAAGTATAAAGTTCTTGGAGCTGCTTTTGCTGCTGCCCTAATGTTATGCGAAGTTGTCTGAGGCCTCTTTGACATAGAAAATTCAATGTCTATTATCATAATTACTCTTGCTCCAAATATCCCCGAAGGATTAGGCACTGGTACACCATACGGTGATCAACTTAAACCTTTATTTCTTCTCCTCCTTCTTTTCTAGCCCTAGCCCATTAGGTCACCTAGGGCATCACTTATCTCATAATCTAGCCATCTAAATACTTCGAGTTTTGGTCCACAACTACACTTGAGTTTGCTCTAGAGGCCCTCCAAATTTCAAGAAAATCCGGCGATGGGATCTCAAGGTATTGCAAGCCATAGCTTGGGGACCGTTCCTTGCCCTAGGTTTCCCTTGGCTGGAAACATCAATGGGATCATTATGTTACCTTTCATTGAAAATTCCTTCCTGGATCCCCTTCTCCTCCATGATTAGGTCAAGCACATCATTGGTTGGTTAACCCCATTCCCTCGACCTAACCTCGGGTCTGCTTGGCCCAGTGTGGTCCCACAACTTATTGAAGCCAATTTCACAAAGACCACTTGGAATCCAGTTCTTCATGAGAGTTTTAGGGCTTAGGAACCCCCATTATAAGAGACATACCTTGAACTTAAACCTTGAAATTCTCCTTAAGCCTGTCCTTGAGAGCCTTTCAAACTTGCAATCCGAAGCAAACAAGCCACATAGTTGAGCCTCTCTTGTGAATAGGCTTCAAGGATCACACCTCACCCTATCATTGATCAATCCATTTCATGATCCTTATCATAACGAGTCTCCTCCTCTTTGTGAAAGTCCATAAAGAGTAGGGAGCCTTAGGTGAGGTGGCAGTGGGCTATTTTTCCATTATTGCCCTTAGCCTAGTTGTAGCCCTTCAAGGATCCCCTTTTAGGACCCTTGCTAGTTTGAGCGGTAACAATACCCATTCCTATAAAGAAGAATGTACCCAAGCTCCCTCTTTAACTACGGACTTGACCACGAGGGACTTGATTTTAGCAACTCGTCAAGGGGAGATCACGGGACAACTCGCTGCATGTAAAACTCCTTTCTTTGATGTCATGAATTTCTTCTTTGTCATAGAGTCTACATCTTTTGGGACTTCTTTGTAGGGCACAAACCGTCCATCACTTTCATCCATGAGTCATGTCATCATTTCTTTCATTGGAAAGCGATCCATTAGTCCATATTTGGTCATCCTTCATGCCATGCTGCCTTCTTCATATCATGTTTCCTTAAGGACCTTTCATCTTGCCACATGATTGTCAGTTGTAGAAGACTTCCACAATTCTTCCCTAAGCAACCCTACATAAGCGCATCCAAATATCATTAAAAAATAAGAAATGAACATTAAATCAAAATTACCTTTGTGATGGTCTTTCATCATGACATCTTTCTATTTGCATCAACATCCAACATACATATTGACACATCTCCAAAAGATATATATACTGTCAAGGGTATCTTTCTTTTTCAGACTTCATTCAGGTCTTCATATCTTTCACTGAGATATCATAGTCAAATCTTTTAGTCCTTGAATGTTGATCGCCTCTTCCATAGTTGCATATTTCACGATCTCTTCCTTTCTTTCTTCACACATTTCTTTTCTAGGAACTTCTAATCAGAGTTCCTCCAATTTTCATCAACCACCTCATATTTCATATGAGGACATATTATGTTGATTTCATCTAGTCGATGTGTGACCCATGCCTTCATGCATCCTTTCAAAGGAGGAGATCCTTTCTTTTGATCATGCTCCGGAGATAGAGCATTTACCCATGTTACTTGCAACCATATGACACGATTCTACATTATCAAATACAAGCATACATACTTCATTTTCCTTTAGGTCATCTAGGCTCCCTTCAACAACTTCCTTGATTGAAAGATCTTCAATTCCTTGATTTTGCTTCACTTCTTTTGACATCATACCATCCTTCCATGAATTCCTACAAGTTGGAATTCTTGATGAAACACTTGCTTCCTTTTGATTGGTGAACCTTCTGATGAAGATTCCAACAAAGGATCTTGAGTATTCTCATCCAACAAATGTTTCCTTTTAACTGATGTATGATGAACTTTATACTAGATGAATTTTTCTTTTTTCCATAAGTACCACTTATGCTTCGAATGAGGTTACCAAGAGCTATATCCTTCCATAGGTGACTGCCATAGATCTTTCATGCTTCTCTATGATGATGTCATGAGCTCTTGCTTTTAATGCTTCTATGATGCCATGATGCATCCTATCATTCTTTCTTAGTGACTCTTGATAGTCATATCTTACAACATAAAACTTGAAAAGAACTAGGTGAGGAAGACTATCTCAATCATAATAGGGATCTTTTACTTCCTTCTTGAATTTCTTCTTTTCAACTTCCTCCACTTCTTCGGTAATATGAGCTTCTTCTCTACCTCTTTTGTTATTGTCATTCTTGAGCTTAGGACAATCTCTCTTGTAATGCTCATATTCTTGACATCCATAGCATTGAACCTTTGCCACATTCTTCTTTCTTTTTTGAGGACCAAATTTCCCAAACTTACCTTTTCTCTTTTCCATAGCAACATATGCTTTAGTTTGCTCATTTGATCCTACATCAATTTTTTCCTTCAGCCTGGTTTCTTCAATCTTGCATAGTGACCATAGATCCTTGAATGGAGTAGCTTCTTTCTTCCCATAAATGCTTGAAGGAAAGTTACCCAATTCCTCTGTTAGTGCATTTAGTACTATGGCGGTCATCTCCTTGTCAGACATTATTTCTCCCAGATCTTGAAGTTGATTCCTTATTTCAGATATCCTCATAAAGTATGAGGCTATTCCTTCCTCTTGATATCCTTATCTTGTAGAGTTCTTGCCTTAATGAGATAACTTCTTCTGCAGTGGTTATGGAAAACAACTCTACCAGTTTGTCATATATTCCTTTTAAAGTTTTGAGTTTAGATACATATGGGATGAGGGGATCCTTGATGGATTCTATGAGAATCATTTGAGCCCTTACTTCCCCTTTCATAAACCTTGCAAGTGCTTGAGCATCTTGTTTTGGAGGTTTGGTGATTGATCCTTTAACATGTTCCATGACCTCATTTTCAATGAGATTCAGATTTGTCCTCTTCTTCCATGCAAGAAAGTTTGAAGCCCCAACCATTTAGTTTCTTTCCTTGCAAAAGGACATTTTGACAGATTCAGATGTAGACATAAATATACTTACTTGTGAAGATGCTTCTTCCACTTGCTGCCTCCTTGAATTTGATTATGATATGGATAATAGAAAACTTCTCGTTGATGAAGATAGTTCTCTTCAAGAGTGATCCTTGACTCCACAAAGAGGGAGATCACTTTAGATCCTTTGATGGTGATGTCCTTGTTGATGATGATTGATGATGACTTCTTGATGATGTCTTGATGCTTCTTGGATGATCTTCTTCAGGATAAGGATTTTCTTTTGAGATGAAATCCTTATTTCAACGAGAGGGAGACCTCATTTTCAATGAGATTCAAATCTGTCCTCTTCTTCCATGCAAGAAAGTTTGAGGCCCCAACCATTTAGTTACTTTCCTTGCAAAAAGACATTTTGACAGATTCAAATGTAGACATAAATATACTTACTTGTGAAGATGCTTCTTCCACTTGCCGCCTTCTTGAATTTGATGATGATATGGATAATAGAGGACTTCTCCTTGATGAAGATAGTTCTCTTAAAGAGTGATCCTTGACTCCACAAAGAGGGAGATCACTTTAGATCCTTTGATGGTGATGTCCTTGTTGATGATGATTGATGATGACTTCTTGATGATGTCTTGATGCCTCTTAGATGATCTTCTTCAAGGATAAGGATTTTCTTTTGAGATGAAATCCTTATTTCAATGAGAGAGAGATTGCCTTAGAACTTTTGATGATGATGACAACGTCCTTAATCTTCCTTCTCTTGGATGAATAGTCTTCAAGTTACTTTGATTTGTAGATCTCTTCAACTTGAGTAGGGTCTTTGTTCTCTTTAGATGATTACTTGAGGATCCAAAGACTTCTTCTGGAGTAGACTTCTTTGATCTAGGGTTTTGAGACTTCTTTGTAGATCTTGACTTCAAGATGATCTTCTAGATTTGCTTTGATGACCTCCTCGAGATTTCGTCCTTTTGAGTGTCCCTTGATGAGATACCCTTTCCTTGATTTTGTCACCTTAGATCTGATTCCATGTTGAGAAATTTAGGGCATTAGGATTAGGTGATTTCTTTTTGATGATAACTGCTTGTGAATACTTTTTACTTCTTTAGATTAGGTTCTTCTTTTACTTATATTATTGTAGTGTTCTTCTTCATCAAACTGCTACCAAACCATGAACAATAAAGAGACAAGAGACACAAGATGTAGGCGATCAACTAGGGCCAAAACCTCTCCAACTTGAGAGGAAAACCCAAACCAAATGCTTCTTCTTCTAGAGACTTCAATTGATGAATACCAAGATCAAGACCCTTGACCTATTAACTTCTCCAAGACTAAGTCACAAGGCTTCCTTGTTTTGTTTCTCCTTCCTTAAGTCAGCGATGGTCAAACTGCTTTCTTCTCCCTCCTCCTCGGCTATCCTTTAGTTTTCGCCTTCTTGGATTAGACCTGCAACCTTCAGCCTCTTTAAAAACCCTAGTTACAACACGTGTGATGGATGTTGACCAACTTTTGTACCTTGTTTTCTCTTTGCTTAGATGGAAAGACTTACTTCTATAATTTGGCTTGATGAATACTATGTCTTCTCCATTGATTCGGCTTCTAGGATAACTTTGCTAGCCTCGACCCTATTCTACATTAGATGATACCAATTTCCTTTGCACGTGTGAGCTATATTGCCCAAAACAGATCAGAATAACTTCAACTTCTTCTTCTCTTTTCCTTGCTTCATGGGAGGCTTCTTCTTCTAGGTTTCTCACAACTTTTCCTCTATTTTAGATCCTTGTTCGAATTGTGTCATTAGTGAGGCTGAGCTTCTCTATATATAGTGGTTTGTCCATCAAGAATAAGTCGACTTGTGCCATGGGTTAGGTCGACTCGCCAGTCTAGAAAGATCTCCATCTTCTTTTGAGGGTCGACATGAAGGAGTGCTTGTGAAGAGGTCTTGGGGTGTTAATGACTCAAACAAATTTACTTTTTACAATATGCAACATGTCTTCAATACATGACATTGACTCCCTAGACTTTATGACTTGATGACCAAACCCTAAAGGCTCATAATGGGAGCCTTAACTATAAAACAAAATTCCTTGAGCATGAATCCCATGACTCAAGCATTAAAAAATAATTTTATTTTCTGCTTTACATCAATTACATGAAATCATGATTACACATGTCATTATGAAGATCGAACCTAGTTACACTTTTCAATATAGAGAGGCATATTGGCACTATCAATTGAAGCGTTGAGACCCTTGGGCCTCCTAGTAGTACCAACATATCACACATCGACTAGAGCACACTCCTTGCACCCAAGACACCATGCCACTTTGCATTGGATTTGATGATTCTTCAGGATGATACACCTAGACCCAACATGCCCCCAGGTTGACCTTAGCTCCTTAAGAGGGATGGTAGCTGATTCAGAGCCCGAATGAGGATGGTCTCACCTTTAGAGACTTGGAGGGCTAGTAACACCTGGAAAACTCTCAACATTGGAGCAGAGATGGACACTTTCATGGTTGGAGACCCATAGAGATTACTTTGTGGTTCCCCAGCTGAATTTCGGGACCATAGGGAGCCATTGAGGTGGATTTGAGTGCCAACCCTCAAATCATGATTTTTACATGCTACTGCACTACATTGAACACCTCATAACACTTGGAGATGCCACTTGAGCATATTTCATGCATGACGTCAGCCTTAGAAAGCTAGCATCTCACACGTGTGGGCTTATTTTGCACTTATGATCAAAAGCTAGTGGGTTGGCTTGTAACACAACGGTTTCTTGTGATTTAACTTGTTATTAGGGGCTTTTAGGTTAATATTAGGACTCATCCTCCTCATATAGATACAGAGAATCTCTCATTTCAATCAACATGTCTTGGACTATTTCAACCCTCTTTATTAGAAATTTTGCCTCTTGTGTCTTCAGAGAGATGTGATTTATGGAGAACATTGTTTATTGGAGCTCTTGTCTTGGCTTTGGAGAAGTTATCTTAGATCAATGAATGGATTATTCATGCATTTTATCTTGTAAGTGAGCGTTTTATTCATGAAATTTTGATGTTATGTCAAATGAATTGAATGTATTGGTAAGCTAGGGTTTTTCTATTGTACCACTTATTGTTGAAGATCAATTGCATAAAATATAGATATCATCATTGTATGCATTTCTTATGAATGAAATATTAATGGCAATCACCTTGGAGAACTTTTGAATTAGCTCTCCCAAGTGAATATTGTTCCCTTTACAAAGACAATAATGAGGGTTTTGTGGTAGGGCATCAAAATGTCCTTACTCCTTTGCAAGACTTGGCTAATCTATAAATCCTTTCACTCCATCAACCAATGGACTAGGCATTGGCCTTGTCATTTTGGTGATCAAGCTTTATCTCATCCACAATTTGAATTTTTCTCTTCTCTTTCTCTCTTTTTTGTTGCTCTAAAGGATAAAAAGTTTAACTAGGGCTTGGAGCGAAATTGGCTAGAAGAAGAATCTAAGGGTTTGGAAGGATTCAACATCAAGAGTAGGGTTGGTTGCCTCAAATTATCCTCCTTGGCGGCTAATTGATCCATATTCACCATAATTTCCATTTCCTAGCTATTTTGCCCTAGGAGAAACCCTAGTTTGGTTAAGCTTCAACTTGAGGGCTTCTTGAAGGTTTCAAATTCCATTTGATTGCTTATAATCATTATTGGAAACCTTTTCCTTGGTACCTTGACCTTAGGATGCTCCATTTGCATGTTATCAATCAAACCCTAGGTAGAGCATGCCCTATTTTGGCCTCTCTAAGGGATGGGAATTGACTTTTCACTCTTTGAACCTTGTACTTAAGTTGAGCCATTCTTTGGAAGCCTATTGTGCCACGTTAAACCTCTAAGCCTAGAATATCTATTTTAGGTCACCTATAGATCAAGACTCCTCCCATTGGTGAAAATCCATAAAGAGCAGGGCGTAATGGCTGTGGTGATAGTGGGACATTACTTTATTGTTGTCACTTGGTCTAGTCATTGCCTCGTAGGTTACCCCTCTACAAGACCTACTAGGTTTTGCAGTAACAAGTTGTATGTCATGTTGCTCCAAACCCCTATCTGGATGCTCTGCGTCGTGTTAATTTAGACCTTTGTTACTCCATTGAACCTCGTTGTTCAAGGGCTTATGCTATACCCTAAATCTTCTTCAGCTGCCTTAGGATTGTTTCGCTATCCAAAAAAAGCCTCAGGAGGAAGGCTACGGTTAAGCCTTCTATTGCACCCAAGCATTGTTTGCAGCCCAGAACTACTTAAGACAGGCCGAATTGCCCTTCAGATTAATACTTATGTTGATGCTACCATAAAATAGCCATCCACTACCAAGATGAGGGCTTCACTGCCCTTCTATTGCCTTAGTTGAAACTTAACACCACATAATGCTCTGTCCTTTGATCAGTTGACGACTCGTTGCCCTAGAATGGTCTCTATCAATCTTTAGAAAAAATCTGCTAGCCTAGATAGAGTTTTGTTGCTCATTCGCTGCTCCAAAAAAATCCCAGACTACCTTGCTGCCCTGGATAGGCGACTCAGAGTGCATCACTGTCTTGGATAGAAGTCCCATGTTGCCTTGCTACCTTGAATAAAATCCTCAGGTTGCTTCGCTTCCCTAGCTCTTAGCCACATAAACCTTTAGAATGGATGAAGATGTCATAAAATGTTTCCTCAAGCCAATTAAGTCACAAAAATCTCCTTGCTTTCCAAAACAAATGAAAAATACCTCAAAAAGTTTGCTAAACAGATTAGAGAAAGAGAGGGGATTGGATAGGGTTGGATCTTTCACCACTTAAGCCAATCAAAGGAAAAAGGGGTCTTAAAACTGTCAAAGCCTTAGCTCACAAAATAGAAATATGCAACAACCATAATGAGAATAATGAGTCTACTCACTTTTATTTATAGACTTCCTTTGGGGTCTCTTATCCTAAGTTTAATTTTGAGGGGCTACAAATTTCCCTCCACTCGGCCCCAATTCTGGCTTCCTTCGCAAGTTTTCGCGAATCACCCCAATTTACTCAATGTTGCCCCAAAAACATTGAATAATGAGTTTCCCCTTATATAATTGACTATAGCCTATGTGGTTGGGCAATTAATTAGTAGTGGATATTACACTTTCAAAGAAATTTGAGCTTAAATTTGCCTAAATACAACTCTTGCAAACAATGTTCTCCTTAGAATCACCCCTTATATTTAAGAGCACGACCCACAATGAAATATTTATTACAAAAATCTCAATAGTCACCACTGCTAGAGTATTTCTTTTCAAAATATCCTTTGGACACCTTAGTGTTGTAGAGCTTGTCTGTTAGCACCGTCTTGTAGTTCTAGTCGTCTCTCTCGTACAGTTTGGTGTGTGTATCCCACATTTCTTTGGAAGTCTATTTCTCAGACAAATGGGGAATCATTTAATCAAGTGATCTTTCACCCCATCCAAGATGATCCTCTGTGGCCTTGCTTCTTCCAACTCATGGAGATCTAGGGCAACACGATCTGACACTAGCACGACCACTGTGGAGTTAGCAAAGCTCCACAACTTATTCTCCTTGAAAATAAATGTGATTCGAACTTTACACTGAAGATAGTTTGAGGTTCCTTCTAACCTGTCTTCATGCCTAACACTGGTTGCCATGGTAAATCAAATCCTTGAACCACTGTTTTTTGAAAGCCCTAAAAATACCATGAACCCCTTTGAGCATTGACCCGTGCGATGCTTGAATTTATTTTAGAAGCTTTGCTCTTATACCATGTTAGTTTCTCTAAGACCAACCAAACGATTAATGTGCTAGAATTTTTTTACACCCAAAAATTTATTTTTACTAAAAATCCAGAAAAAATATAGATTTGAAATCTATGTACAATTAACACAACTGAGCTTCTAACAAATTATACACAGCAAAAACAAGAATTCCAAGCACATTAACTTTTATACAACATTTACCTTGGAAAACCTCAATGTGGGGAAAAACCAGTGAAGTGGGATTTTATTAGGCTTCAAAGAATAAATTAGGGAAATATTAAAACAACAATTCTAGAGAATTTGCAACCAAGAATAACCTTGTAAAATGACCCCTCTTCTTTGCATAGTACAATCCAACAAATGACCTCTACCTCTACAGTTAATGGCCCCTTTCTCTTTAGCAGATGATAGCCCAAAAATGACCCCTCTTTCTTTGTGAACTTGGTCCCTTCTCCTCAGTTGCTTGACCTTCCTTCTTCTCACCCAAATTGAGCCTCTTCTCGCACTTGATGTGATCTCCAAATCGTGCCCTTCACCCACTCATTCTAGCAATTTAGAATTTCTCTCATAACCCTATTTCCTCCTTGAGATCTTCAAAGAAAAAATCAAAGGCCAAAATTTGATCTTATCACTTTCTTTTGATTTGGTCATAAAGGAAATATAATTTCCAAAGTTATAAACTTTAGAAATCTTATCTACATGCTTGGACACAAGGCCTATTTAGAGACACCTGTTGGAGCTACAATTTTAACTAGTCATCAATCACTTTAGAGACAAGGGTTGTGGATTCAATCATAATTCAAGCCTATAAAAGAAGGGCTAGGCCAAGGGAGAATATACAACGCCACGCAACGACACATGGCATTGAGAAAGAGATATTCTTAAGTGAAGAGTGAGATACTCCTGTGTGGGGTTTAGGAAAAGTGCGCAGAGCATCAAGGGAGATCTAGATCAACTAGATTGAGGATGGATCTAGTGCTTGATTTGTTGGATCAGGTCTAGGGTATTGTCATATATGTAAATTCCTTTGAGGGCTATTTTCCTACTAGGGGAGCTCGACTATTTTCTGAAATTAATTTAATGAAGAATTATTGATTGGGAAGAATTTATGTGTCTCTAATGAATGTGTGAGATTGGTTACCATTTTGCTTCAGTTGAATGCTTATGTTAAGATCCAAGTCATGCTTTAATTTAGTGGTAAATATGCTAGGAATTAATTGTCGAGTTGTTGGGCTCATGGAAATTTAACATGGTATTAGAGTAGATTCATTTCTGGTCATGTTTGGGAAGAAGATCTGCGAAGATAGGAATTTGAAGTGAGCCCTGCATAGTGGGGCCATGGAGTACGAGGACTTCAACAAGAAGGAGATCTTGGGTTCGAGAGGCGACTACTTGATGACAAGCGACATAGCATCGTGTTGGGCTATACTTCGAGGGCCACGTCGAGTCTTCAGGGTGTGGTATTGAGTCACTAGGGCACATAGGTTGCATCCCTTGTGCTCCCCTAGCATAGGAAATGAAGGAAGTTGACATTTACTTGTGGACTTTGCAAATGATCCACTGCAGTTGGTGTTATTTATGGGGCATGGCAATTTTCTATGGTACCAATATCTGTTTGCATTAGGTGATTGCCCGAGAGATCTATGCCTCCATAGTCAAACATAAGGTTACCCACTTCTACGTGGCATTGGTAGTTCTAAACTCAGTAGTTAACTGTGACCTCTAGGATCGAGTCCCCATTTTTCATGGTGTTAATGTGATGACCATCGGATTGACACACCCATTGTTTGTCCTGGTGAAGATGGAAGAGTAGGGCTTTTGCGTGATGCACACATACGATCTCAGCTAGACCTACAGGGCGTCTCTCTTGTGTGCATGGAAGGAGTGGGTTTTGCTCCCTCTACAAAATTGAGCTAGAGTGAGGGCTTGACAGGACATGCATTACGTCTCATTGGAGGAGTTGAATGTGGTGAATCTGGATAGCATGGTGCCTGTCTCTGCTGTTGGTAACTCCATCGGGGAAATTGATATAAAGGGCGACATGATGAAAGGCTACCTGAGGAACCCAGAGTCTAATTGGGAGTTCTTCAAGGGTGGGTAGTTTCACTTCGATGCATCGTAGTCATGTCAATGACATGGATACAAAGGAGATATAGATCTACAACAAAGTTAACAAAGATTGTTGAGTGGATCATGGATGGACTAGTCACAAGAGAAAAGATATGGGGTGAGTAGGGAGACGTTGAAAGTCGCGGAAAAGGCCTAGTAGGTTTAGCGAGGATGTGTACAAGAAGTGATGTGGGACACAAGCCACGAGTGGAGTCACATGAGCCTGAGTCAATTGCCAGTGCAGTGACAGACAAGCCTTGCAGGATTAGTTGTCATTGAAACGAAGGAACCAAGCCGCTGGTGCTGAGAGGAGATAACATGGAGGATTGTGCTGTAGGTAGAGTGTTGCACTAGGCATGTTCAAGTAACTATACAAGGTTTGGTTTCGACCAATGACTATACAAGGGCGCAAAGTGGTGCCAAAGTGCAATGCTGCTAATGTGATTTATATAGGTCAACCCTTAGAGGGAGAGAGGGAGATTGTACCAGTTGAAGGTTTGGTAGTAGATTTCATGGGTGTCTCAAGGGACATAATAGACCCACAAAGAAGATCTAGGAAAATCTATAAACCAACAACAATGTTAGAAGGACTTAGCACAGGGGATACAAATACAGATATGGTAGTAGTCCAGAGGAATTGGAGAAAAGCCATGGTGTACAGGGATGCTCAAGAGTTTGTGGAGGCTCCTAGTAGCACATTTAGTGAGAACATGCCTTCGAAGAAGATTCCAAACTAGGTTGGAAGGGAAGGCTTTCTGTTCAAAGGGAGCAACCATGGTAGCGAATGAGGTGTGGGACATTGTGCGTAGATTGGAGGTAAATCCAGCTCCAAGTGTTTCTTCTAGAAGTACCTTGCTCGCTAAGAGGGTGTGTTGATGTTTGCAACTTGGGCAGGTACTTTTGCATAGGCCTAAGTGTCTGGGCATGCAAAAGTCGCTTAATGAACCCTTGAACCTTAGTAATTACTTTAATAATTAAAATAATTTCTTTTATAAGGAAAAATTGGTCTTTTTTAATCTAATGCAAAGGTTATTTGGATTAGTAAATTAGATGAACCCCAACTGTCGATTTCAAGTGAGGCAAGATCTAATTTCAATTGTTAATCACTTTGGAGATTAGGGTTTTGGATTTGGTCATAACTCAAGCTTATAAAAGAAGGGCTAGGTCAAGGGAGAAGATACAACACCACAACGACACAAGACATTGAGAAAGAGATTTTCTCAAGTGAGGAGTGAGATACTCTTGTGTGTTTGGTCTGAGGAAAGTGCATGGAGCAACGAGGGAAATCCAAATGAGGTCGAATTGCCTTCCTTGAGGCCGACTTGGTGTGGAGGTCACATAATTCATCTTTGACTCAAAAATAATTCTTTTTACATTGTACGAAAGCCCAATAAGTGTCTCATAAAATATACAATGACTCTAATGACCCTTTATTAATCCTAGAAGTCCACAATGGGGAATTTGACTAATAAAATGATGACCCAAGCATGAAACCCATGCTTTAATAAGACGTTGTAACAATAATAAAAGTTCTTTTGACAAATAAATTTTATGAAGACCAAACCTAGTTACATTTTTCAACACCCTATCCTCTTTTCCCAACTCATTGGCCAGATGAGAGGTACTTCCCTTGACTCTCGGACTACATGGGTAGGATGTATGCTGGGGCATGGGGCATCCACAAGAGAAGGTGAACCACTCATCTTGCTCATATGCCATAAGAGAAGGTGAACCACTCATCCTATGCATATATCATCAATCGTAGGGGAACGTGAACGACTCACTCTACACGTGTCATCAATCATAGGGAAAGGTGAACCACTCACCCTACACACGTCAACCATCATGGGGTATCATAGGGGAAGGTGAACCACTCACCCCTTACACAACACACCTATAGTGGAATGTGAACCACTCACCCTATGGTTGCTCATAGCTCCAAGTACCCCAAGGCCTGTTACACAGTGATTTGTCACTGACTCTACATTCCCCGATCCCCGATACTGTCGGTCGATGTTACTAACATCTATGCTGTGTCATGTTGTCAATTATGTGTCATTACCTTCCTTGCAATCTCAGGAAGAAAGTCTCAATTCATTATCCCTGAAGAAGACCCCTTTTTACCTAAGTTTTTGGGTCATCGTGAGTCAGAAGTTATCCCTCTCGCGAAGATGGTCAAATTAACACTAGCCCTAGCGAAGTCTTCGCTCTATCCCTATGTTGCACCCGCAACGAGCTAGATTTGGCAAGTTTTTCAACAACTCATCAAAACTTTGAGATGAAATTGCTTCATGGGCTGTCCTAGGGCGGGTTGTTGGGTTAGTTGAGCTCGCCTCTCTCCTCTGGGATAGTTGTTCCACCTTTTGTGCAACCTCCCTAAGAGATAATCTCTTCCTTCCTTCTCTTATGGGACCTCTCCCTCATATAAATATCTCCTCCATGAATGAGATCAGCTAGCTTGGATGTAACTGGATGATAGCTAGATGTAATTTGGTAGTTTCAAGTTTCTAAGAGAGGAGTAGAGGTAGAGAGTGTTATTGGAGTATGGAAGTAGCCTCATGTGTATTTTGATTTGAGAGATGTTTGAGTAGAGTTGGCTTGAGAGCTTTCTAGCATTAACCCTTTTGGACAGGAGAGAGAGTCATATGTTCCTTTGGGAGACGGTTCACAAGTAAATGCTTACGGAGACATGCCAACAGGACCCTTCAAGGAGGCTTACGACATCAAGGCTCGGTTGTAAGTTTTACTTTGATTTATATTAATACAAATCAATAGCTTGTTTCCTATATCGTGTGTTAAATTGTATGTCCATAGCTTGAGGTTCCTTCACTCTTCAAGTAGATTGCTTGGTCGTTTTCTATTGCGTTTGTGGTGTTTCTCTACATGTTGTTTTCAGGTATAAGTGACTAGAAGAACAAGAGCTGGAGCAACACGACAAGGACTCCATCGAACGTCGAACTGAAGGTAGGCCTTCATAACACCAACTTTCTAAGGAAATTTGCTTTGGTATTGTCTTTGTAGTGACTAGACCCACTCTAGAGCTAGAGGGGTTGCCTCTGTTCGCGGAGGGAACTTACCTGTGTCACAAGTTGGCGACCATACTGGGGATCCTCTTTTGTCTTTTGAGTTCATTGTTTTTGTTTGTTTATTTGTCTTCCTTATTATTTGAGTAGCATACTCTATTCTAGAAATTGTTAAACTACTCCTGTAGCCGCCTTCCCACCCTTCCGAGTGATAGATCTGGCCCTGCTCCTGTCCAACTTTCATTTTTTGCTTTTGATTCTAGGTCGTCTCTGTTTATTTCCTAAGAGTTGCGAAGTGGTCGCGTCTGCGCTGTCTTCTAGGTTGCACCTTTATCTGTCTGGCGCGAATAAATTGTCTAATAGTGGTGATGAGCCCTGAAATCGGCTCGACGCAGTTAATCGATGTACTTTCACAGCGATGTCGCAAAGTACTTGGTTAGGGAGGTGCGACGATTTGTTGTCGGTGCATGTTGCTAGTGTTTTACTTGCGACGATTCCTGTAAGTTTCAAATTTTGAGGTTTGTTTGGTTGATCAGCCAGTGTGTTCTGTCCTTAGAGCTTGTTTTTCTCCTCTTTGTTGTGTCAAAAGTGTTGGTTGTTAAGATTTTCGATTCCAGTTTTCAAGTCTTTTCAAATCTTCCCTCTTGAACTGTGTGATCTAAATACCTTAGGGTTTCTCCATTGCTAGGTTTGCTTGGGTCATTCATTTATTAAGATATTTAGACTCTACTTGGTATAATCTATCACGTTGTTTGAGGCTTCTTCCTTTTCGCTGTTTGTCATCCTCTTGATTGGTGTGTGGTGTTTGGTCACTGAATCTCCTTGTCTTGTTTGTTCGGTCTCCTTCCTTCGCTTGGCATAAATCACTTTGCTTCCCAGTCAATGAGACAATTTTCTAATTTTGTAAAAAGGATTATTTCTTTAGTTTTGAGTCTTTGGTTCATTTTTGCATATAGTTGCTTATCATTTGTTGGAAAAAATTCACAAAATTGCATTCATCTTGTATTAAGGTTTGAAAGACGATTTTTGCATTAGTAGATTCTTGAGATTAAGACATTGAAAAGCAAAAAGTGTGTTTCTCATTTTCGTGTTCAGATTGTTTGCGAGTTTGAGTAAATGGTAGAAGTGTTCATTTTTCTTTGATTGGTTTGCTTGTTTTCCATTCCGCTGTTATGCATTGAACCTCTCACTCTTCCTTAGCTAGTTGTTCATCGAACGAGAATGGTCTTTTTGCTCATTTAGTTACATGTTATGAGTGTTGAAGATACATTCGATAGGGCCTTAAAATTGAGACTTAATTCAATATGAACTGTTAAAATTTATTGAATGAACTTAAAAATGCATTGGAACCTAACGCTCATATATCTAGAGGTCTACGCTAGAGACGTGTTCTGGCGTCGTTAAACCTAGTCGCTATTGTTCTCACTAAGGTTGGGTGATTCCTCCATTTGTGACACAATATATGCTAGTACGGATTTGTGCTCCTTGTATCGTTGCGTATATATTGGGAGACCCCACTAGGTTATCATCCTATTATTATAGGAAGCCGAATCTATCACCTTACAAGTCGTAATGCATTGAACACAACATTCAGGAAGATTGACTGCCCTACGGGAAGTCCTTGGTCATTTCTCTTTCATTTTATTAACAAGGTGTATATGCAATTTTACAATTTGTCTGGTCAATCTCTTGCCTAGAATTCTAGAGCAGTCACTTTCGTTCCTTTTTGACTCTTTAAAAGTAAAAGGATCATTTAAGCACTTGTCCTTTCAGGCTGATTAAACTTCGAAGGCGACTAGAGTCATCTTTTGTCTTTTTTCTCGACTCTTTAAACATGAAAATGCAATGTTTCGTTTGAGTGTCATAAAATTTATTTGTTCGCGATAACATTTTACCTATTAATCTTGGCCACATCGTGATCACATCTTGGAAGATTTTTAGCAACCCTATTGATTATATCTTTTCTCCTAGACTTTTGAGTTAGGCCATCCTGGCGGACTTATCGAATCCATCGTCCCGGCCAAGTGACGGAGAGCCCCTTTCTCCTGTCTCTTCTGAGGTATCATCTGTTACTGGTACTCTTCCTATTGTCCCGAGTGTTTGGCCTCTTGACTCTCGAGCTCTGGGTGAGGAACCTTTTGATATCAATTGGACTCCTCCCAACGTTTGGGAATTTTTAGACGAGGACCTTCCATCTACTCTTGGTGCTTTGATTCTGATGGCCACTTCCGACATGGATGAGTCAAGTCCCATTAGCAGTCAAGAGAGCCTTGTGTCGATCGGGGAACGTCAGTTTCCCTCGAAAGGTTTTCCTTTCCACACCGCTCCAAATGTGTTGTTGCCACTTCGCTATTGCCCTCTGGCTGACATACTTGGTTCTACATCTCTGCGTCACAGCTCTGTGTGGTCTCGTACTACCCTTCCGACTTCCGGACCTTTCATGTCTGCTCAGTCGGCCCTGACTTCCATACCTCAGATGCAGGTTACATCAGTTACGCCCATTCCATCAATGCCCACCATGTGTGTGGCCTCTACAGCCCCTTCTGTTAGTGTGGTTACCACATCTTCGGTCATTACTACTGTTATTGGGATATCTTTCGGACTTGCTGGCAGCGGTCCTTCACCTTTGGTTTCTGGAGTCAATCAACGTACAGGTAATGTACCAATCCCTTCGAATTCCATTTCGGCGGGATTGTCATATGAGCAATACTTGTTTGCTCTTCAAAATTTGACTCATAACCCTTTAGGTTCTCAACCACTGTCCGTTCTGCATAACCCTCCGCACTACTTGATCACCGTGGAGTTCATATTTATTACAATGGGTCTCTTCCTTCGGGGGTCCCAGTTGAGAATTACGTTTCGTTTTCGGTTGATTGGAATCACACTACTTATCACGGCCCGCAAGGACAACCTTCGGGTTTGTAAGGGAAACCTTTTCAAGGACAACTTTCAGACTTGCAAGGACAACCCTTTCAGGAACAACCTCTGGCCTCCACAGGTTCCTCCTTTGTTTATTCAGGGAAACCTTTTGGTCAGCGAGGTCAGCCTCAATTCCAGCAAGGCCATCCTGTTGCCCAGCAAGGTCAACCTTCTGGTCAGCTAGGTTAGCCTTAGTTTCAGCAAGGCCAACTTGTTGCCCAGCAAGGACAACCCTCTGGTCAAGTAGGATAGCCTTAGTTTTAGCAAGGCCAACCTATCGCCCAACAAGGCCAACCTTCTGGTTAGATAGGTCAACCTCATTTCAACAAGGCCAACCTCCTGGTCAGTTGGGTTAGCCCCAGTTCCAACAAGGACATAGTCTGGTCAAGTCAATCCAACTCTTAGTCAACCGGGCACTCAGACACAAGCCAGTTCCCAAGCTCAACTCGGTCTCCAGACTCAGGCTGGACTCCAAACTCAACCCGGTCCCAAACTCAGGTTGGATTCCAAGCCCGACTCGTTTATCAGATGCAACCTGGGCCCCAGGCATAGTTTAGACCTCAGCTGCAATATGGTCTCCAAGTACCTCAGCAACCCTAAGGGCAACCTCAGGGTGCTCCGTATCAGAACTATCAACAACCTCAGGTTAATCCTTATTAGTGTTTTCAGCAGCCGTATGCTGCCCCTGTTGGTCAAGCTGGTAACCAATGGTTTGCTGGCGGTCAAAATCCGGGTCAACAACCAGGTTATGGCATTAATCTGCCCAACTATAACCCTTATGGACAAAATCCATGGGGGAAACAAGGCTCTGGTTGGAACCCTAACGCTGGGCCTTATCAAAGGCCCATGATGTCTTTTAACCCTCAATTACCTTTTCTTGCGACTTTGGAACTCCTCGATGTGTCCAAGCTAACGAATGATCCTATACTTCATAATCCGTATTGGCCACCAATTCCGACCAAGATTCCCGATGATTGTCCTAAATTTGATGGCAAATCTGGAGAGGATCTGCAAGCGCATGTTATTACTTATCACCTTTGGTGCTCATCTAACTCATGGCTTGATAATTCTATCCGTCTCCGTCTTTTTCAGAGGACTCTTACTGGTTCCGCTGCGAAATGGTATATTGAACTCACTCGTGGAACTTTCCAAGACTTCAATTCTCATGCGATGGCATTTCTTACCTATTTTCAGTTGCCGATTCGTTATGAAACGAGAACACATCTTCTTACTTCTCTGAAACAGGGCACGACTACCCATTTCGATCATATTCATGAGTGGAGAAGACGACACCGTTTGATTAAGCTCTGGATTGCTGATCAGCGTCTGACTGACTGGTTTACTACCTCTTTTGTTGGTTCAATAGCCCGAGATATTTCTATGGGGGCATGTGTTACTAACGAGAAAGCTATTGCGCGCGCTTAATATCTTGATTTGGTTTATTTCCAATCTGGGATGCTTTATGATGTCTTACCTGCTGCTCCGCGACCTAGAACTTCTAAAGCCCCATCAACACCTTCTGTCGATGGTGTGATTGGTTCTGTTGCCCAATCTTCTCGAAAGTCTTCCACGACTCTTGCGAAGCAAAAACGTACTGATCCTAGTGAAAATGCTTCTTAGTCCGCACTTAATACTGGAAAAACCTCAGAAGTCAATGCCGTCTAGTCTACCATGGCAACGAAAACTTCGAAAGGTAAGAAGAAAGGGAAAGGTAAAAATAAGGCCGATGCACCAAAGCAAGAACCTCCTAAGACTCATGCCGATGATGGTTTTAAACGCAAACCTAAGTATCCTTGTCTTATCTGTGACGAGGATCACTACACTAAACACTGTCCTAGACGGTTTGAGGTTAGTCGTTTGCTTAAGGGGACTTCGGGGACTCCTGTTGTACTTAAAGAGCCTTTTCCCTCCTAGCAAACTCAAATGGTGGTAGCTCAACCTCAATCCTCTTCTACTTTTGGCTCCCAGGTTTTTATGGCTGGGACTATCCCTATTCATGTGAGTACTCGATCAAAAGATTACACTCCGTCCGCCGGCAAGGAACCCGAAGTACCTTCTAACGTTCCTTTGTCCAGTTCTGGCCCTCTTCATATTGAACGACCCAACACTGAGTCTGTCATTTGACCTCCTACTAAGGGAGTTCTTCGGAAATCTTCCTATAACCCCAATGCTTGTGCTGCGCAACACTATAGTATTTTCAAAGACTTAGCCCAAGCTCCTTCGGCTATGTCCGCCTTGGAAGTTATCCAGAGTTGTCCCCTCTAACAAAAGTATCTGTTATCCGCCATTAGTGGCATTGATCCGACTGATTCTGAGTTATTTACATTCGATCTTGAAAACCATGTGTTGCGCTTGCCTCATCAAATTACTTTTCTCATTCAAGTCATCATTAACTCGAAGAATATTCATCGTACTGTTATTGATGAAGGTGCCTCAACTTGCTTCATGTCTGTTGCTTGTTGGAAGGCCATCGGTGCCCCGTCTTTGAGTCAATCTCTTAATACCTTGGAAGCCTTTGATGGAAGAGATTCTCGTCCATTTGGTATTCTCCTGCACTTGCTTATCACCTTGGAAGGGAAGACAGTCGACGTTGAAGTCGAAGTTGTTGACGCTAATTTGACTTCCAATCTTTTGTTGGGTCGAAGTTGGACGTATGCTATGCATGCCGTAGCTTCGTCATTATTTCGTGTACTCCGTTTTCCTCATCAAGGGAAAATTGTTACATTCGATCAGTTGTCTTTCTTCGCTTCCTCTTCCTGGGATGGCAATGTTCCGTTTGTGGAGCATACTAGTATTCCCTATGAGAGCGTGGGTGCTGGACTCTTTAAAGATCCTGCCGTTATGGGTGTTTTTTCACTTCCACCTGCTAATGTCGCCTCTGTTAATATGATCTCCATCAATCCCGATCCCTAGGTGATTCCCCCTCCCCGATCAGGTGGATTAATGGGTTGAGGTTATGCTGTTGAGCCTAGCGGAGCTCAACTATGTTGAAATCGCTTTGGCTTCGGTTTCATCTTCGGACTCTACTCCTTTGAGTAGATCTCTTGACACGTATGTGCAATCCCCTTGGCTTGGAGATATTGCTTTTCCGGATCCGTTACAAGAGACATTTCCTTCTGATGATGCGATTCTTGAGACTATGTCTTTTGAGAATCCTTCTTGGCTCAATAATCATCATCGTTCCTCGCTTCTCCCATGCCGTTGGGCCATGACTGCCGGTCTGGATAAGTTTGCTTCCTATGTTCCTTCTCAGTCACTTCAGACGCCCATCTTAACTCATGAGGTTTTTTTTGAGGGGAATATGGGAAATATTACGCAAACCATGCCCATCGACATCAATCGTGCATGTCCGAAAGATAACTATCCTACTCCCTTTATTGACCAACTTATTGACCACTGTGCTGGAAGTGAGATATTCTCTTTTATGGATGGCTTTTCTGGTTACAACCAGATCAATATTTCGTCTGCCAATCAGCACAAAATTGCCTTCATCTATCCATGGGGTACTCTTGCTTATAAAAGCTCCCTTTTGGCTTGAAAAATGCCGGTGCAACTTTCCAGCGAGCAATGTCCTATGCTTTTCATGACATCCGACACATTGTTCAGCGTTATCTGGATGATCTTCCGATTCATTCAGCTAAACGCACAGACCATCCGAACCACCTTCGCCAAATTTTTCTTCGCTGTAGACATTACCGTATTCGTCTCAATCCGCGTAAGTGTGCCTTCTGTGTCGAATCCGACAAACTCCTTGGGTTTGTCATTTCTAAGGAGGGTATTCGTCTCGATCCCCTCAAAGTCGAAGCTATTTTGAATCTCTCGTCCCTTGCTTCCTTGCATCAGTTGTAGAGTTTGTAGGGGAAGGCCAATTTCCTATGTCGTTTTATCCCTAACTATGCCGAGATTGCTAAAGGTTACACGCGTCTCCTTAAGCGTGACACTCCATTTATTTGGGATGACATCGCCCAAAGGTCATTCGAGTAGCTCAAGACACTTCTTATTTCTACTCCCCTGTTGCGTCCACCCAACTATCATTGTGATTATTCGCTTTATCTAGCTGTTGCTGATAGTACCATTGGTATGCTTATGGTCCAAGACGACGACGATGGTTCCAAGCATGTCATCTATTATCTTAGCCGCAACCTTCTTGACACCGAGACTTGTTATGCTTATGTCGAGAAGTTAGCCTTGGCAGCTGTTTAGGCTGTCCAACGTTTTTGTCATTATATTTTGTTGCGCACTACGACTGTGATTTCAGATTGCAACCCGATGACATACATTCTGTCACGTCAATTGCTAGAGGGAAAATACTCAAAATGGATTGTTATCCTTCAAGAGTTTGATTTGGAGTTTACCACTGCCAAGTCTAAGAAGTCACTGGTCTTCGTTGAGTTGATTTGCTCATTACCATCTGCTTCCGCTCCCTCTCAGATAGAGGACCGCATTCCAGACGACACGCTTTTCTTGATCAGTGTCCTCGATCCCTGGTACCGTGACATTATTGTTTACCTCCAGACGCATTCTGCCTTGATTTGTCTAAGGATGCTTGGCGATGCATTCGCCACCATTCTTAGCCCTATCGTATTGTTGGAAACACTTTATACTGTCTCGACGTTGATTTAGTTATTTGTCGCTGTCTGACTTTCGAGGAAGCTGAAAAGGTCTTATCTATTGCCACTCTGGCGCTTGTGGCGGTCATATGTCTGGTTATGCTATTGCCCAAAAGATTCTTCATGCTAGATACTTTTGGCCCTCCATCTTCAAGGATTGCATTCTAGTTGTCTGCTCTTGTCACGCATGTCAAATTTACCAGCGGAAGATGCATGCACCACCTTCCCTTTTGCATCCTATCATTACTGTCGGCCCTTTTGCTAAATGGCGCATTGATTTTATGACCTGTAACCCTCGCTCGGCCTGGGGGCATGGGTATATCATCGTTGTCGTCGATTATTTTATGAAATAGGCCGAAGCAATGCCTACATTGTCTAACGACGGTAAGACAACTACGCAATTCCTGTTCAATCATGTGATTACCCGGTTCGAAGTCCCTCAGGCTATAGTCACTGATCATGGTTCCCATTTCCGTGGTTAGATGATGACTGAGTTGACAACCCAGTTAGGCTTGCGTCACGATAGTTCGATGCCTTATTACCCTCAAGCCAATGGCCAAGTCGAGGCAGTAAACAAAGTGTTGGTTAGTATGCTTCAGCGTACCATTCGAATGCTCAAGTCTAAGTGGCATTTGATGTTGTTTTCCGCCCTGTGGGCCTATCGTACCTCAGTTAAGGATGCGACCAGATTCACACCATTTCAACTTGTTTATGGCCTGGAAGCTACCCTTTCGAGTGAATGCGAAATTCCTTCTCTCAAATTAGCTATCGAATTGCTCCCAAATACTACTCCGGTGGAAAAACACCTTCTTTATCTAGAATGGCTTGATGAGACTTGTCGACTCACTTCTTTAGTCATTGAAGCACAAAAGAAGAGAGTGAAAACTCATTTCGATTAGACAGTCAACCCACGTTCCTTCACAAAGGGAGATTTAGTCCTGCTGTATGATCAAGCTAATGACAAGCTGGGGGCAGGCAAATTTGAACCCATGTGACATGGGCCCTATATTGTCAAACACGTTTTGCAAAAAGGGGCTTATGAGCTAATTGATTACGAAGGCAACCCTTTAGATAAGCCCTAGAATGGGCTTTATCTCAAGAAATATTATGCATGAGTCTTTCGTGCATTGTTGTGTACATAAGTGTGTTTTTCATTTTGTACATGTTTGGCTTGGTGTGTAAGCATTTGTTCCTTATTGTGTCATTTTTGCTTCTTATGTAGATGTCTGCCGCACCTTATGTCGGTTTCACTGATGGTGCCTGTCGCAGTACTTAGAATCTTTCCTCCGCGGCATGGGTTATCTACGATCCTCATGGTGAGTTGGTAGATCTTCAAGGTGTTTGTTTAGGATGTACCACAAACAATGTCGCTAAATATAGTGCAGTCGTTGAATTACTGGTTGAGGCTGTTGTTCTCAATATTCGCGCATTGATTGTGAATCTAGATGCCCAACTTGTTGTTCTTTAACTCAATGAGTGCTATTCTGTCAGAAACCCTCAAATTTTAAGGTTGTATTTATGTGTTCGTTTACTGGGAATGAATTTTGATTATATTACATGTCGACACATTCCTAGAAGACTAAATACATTAACTGATACATTGGCAAATCATGTATTAGATAGGCATTTGCGACATTTATGAAAGTAAATCATTAAAGACATAATAAGTCAATATAACAAAACATAGGTATATATATATATATATATATATATATATATATATCAAGTGTTGCACATCGCAGTGCTCAAAAAATGTGTTTGGGTTACATCACAAGACAACATGTCTTTCAAAAATTGTAGAAATTAAACCTAGGAGTCTATCTGCATGGTGCTCTCTATAACACATGACTGCTCGGACCACATGTTTGAGAAGTCGGTGAATCCTGCCCGACACCCCTGCTATGTGTTGTTGGTACTGTTGAGGGACATCCTTGAATCTCGCGTAGTTAGGGATCCCCTCCGTCAACCCCTCCAGGGCACGAGCAATCTCGTCCTCTACATCTCCACCAGGAGGAAGAATCTCAAACTCCCACTCAACTCTCTGAGCAATCAGAGACGAACTTGCAGGCCTTTCCAGCCCAACATCTGCAAGATTGAAACATAGTGATCAGAACATATGTAAAAAATGGATCGGCAGTATCTGGGATCGGGGAATGCAGAGTAGGTGACAAATTACTGTGTAACAAATCTTTTCTCAGGGGCGACTAATACCATTAAAAACGAAGTACTATCTATTTAATTATGCATGAAATCGATTAGAGCCTACATGGACTAGACGAATTTGCTGACAAGCTGCTGATCTTTCTCCAGTCAACCGTTGAAATTTTGAATGCGCAAGGGTAAATTTTTTCACTCTGAGGTAAAATGGTGAAAAGTAATTTGATTTTTACCAAATGACTCTTTTATAAGCCTTTTTGGTCAAATTGGTGTTTGTAAATTAGGGTTTTTGTTTATTTTTGAATCTTTCATGTATTTTTATATCAAAGATGGATCTTATGCTTTTTTTTGTGCAGCAATAGGTTTCGCGAACTTTGGTGACTAACTTGCGAGTTATATTTTATAACTTTTCGGACTCGGTAAAACACGAAAAAGTCCCTTTTGAATCATCTTTAAGCTCTTTTCTAACTCTCGAAACATGAAAAGATCGCCGAGCTCTTGTCGCTTTGAACTCGTTAAAGGTTGCGAAGCGTCATCTACCCAGTATAAGTTTACCCCTTTTTCGGGCTGGGATAGATTATTTACAAAAAGGGTATATGTTGATCTTTCATGGTCAATACGTTCCCTTGGATATTGTTTTCCACCATTTCGGATTCGAGGGACAAATTTACGAAAAGGGATCTTTGGAGTTTTTTTCCGTGTCTTTTTCAAATTCTCTAAACATGAAAAAGACTCCGAGTTTTACCTATGTCGTACTCGTTAAACCCTGACGACATTGGACTCGTCACCATGACGAGATCGAGCTTCTCCTTCCTCGGGCTCGTTAAAAATCGCTAGGTCGGATTTGTCCTAAGGATGAACTTACATTACAGGCATAAACTATCCCCTTCAAGTTTGTGTTTCAAAAATAATTGGGTATTCGCCAGAAATGGTGGGGGAAAATTTGGAAACATTTTATTGATTGTATTAGTTGTTACAGCAACTTGTCGCTATTGGACATCGGCACTCTTTATGCTTCATGTCGGGTTGGGATATCCTCATTCTATCGTTAGCCTTCCGAGTTTTGGGTTATTCATTTTGCCCCATTCCATTTGATCCCTGCTACATCATCATGACCTTTGATCCCTTGGTACCAAAGTGCTACCAAATTCCGGAGTCGTGTCGCCGATATCTTCAAGAGCTTAATCCTTCTGCAGTTTGTAGCCTTACACACCTTCCTCAGATTCTCTATCTCATTCACAATCATCTTGTTCCTTTGTCTCGCGTCGATGATGTGGGAAACATTATTGCCCTCCTTCGACCGGTCGCTTCTTGTCGACTTCAGCTCATTATCCGGGAAGTTGACCTAGATTCTCCTTTCTGGTACCTTGGAGCTTGCATGCCTCAATGGCAAGTTCTTCGCATTCGACGACAGGCTTGCATCATTGGTCTTCGATCGAGTGATTTCACAAGTGTTTGACTCTAGATCATTTTTAACACTTTGTGGATTGTATTAGCAGTTTCTTGAGAACCATTGACATTACTGGTGGTCTCTCTTGCGCTTGTTAACGGTTCACATCATTGGCCGGTAATCAAGTGATTTTCTAGTGTGCTCGACTTCAGCACATCTATTCGCATATTAGAAATTATACGATGGTCAGGTTGGGATTCAAGACCCTGGGCTCAGATTATACAAGTCCAGGTTGCGTGGATTGATTTATACATGAATCTTTTGATTGGATGGCTGCGACCATACCCGAGTCTCTATTGTGGTCTTTCTAATTGGATGGCTGCGACCATACCATAGACCGTTTATGTTTATCTTTTGGATGGCTGCACCCATACCTTATGAACATGTATTTCCTTTCACTATGTACTCTTGTATCAGAGATATCAGTTGTACTTGCGTTTGTAGGTTCTCCGCGAGGATGTTCTGTTTCGGTTATGGATTCGTAAAGCATTTCACCCCTCCCACTCTCTCGGCCTTCATGCTTTATGGGGCATCTGTTACACAGTAATTTGTCACTGACTCTGCATTCCTCGATCCCGGATACTACTGGTCCATGTTACTGACATCTCTGCTATGTCATGTTGCCAATTATGTGTCATTACCTTCCTTGAAATCTCAGGAAGAAAGTCTCAATTCATTATCCCTGAAGAAGACCCCTTTTTACCTAAGTTTCTGGGTCGTCGTGAGTCAGAAGTTATCCCTCTCGCGAAGATGGTCAAATTAACACTAGCCCTAGCGAAGTCTTAGCTCTGTCCCTATGTTGCACCAATGACGAGCCAAATTTGGCAAGTTTTTCAACAACTCGTCGAAACTTCAAGATGAAATTGCTTCATGGGCGGTCCTAGGGCTGGTTGTTGGGTCAGTTGAGCTCGCCTCTCTCCTCTGGGATAGTTGTTCCACCTTTTATGCAACCTCCCTAAGAGATAAGCTCTTCCTTCTTTCTCTTATGGGACCTCTCCCTCCTATAAATATCTCCTCCATGGAGATCAACTAGCTTGGATGTAACTGGATGATAGCTAGATGTAATTTGATAGTTTCAAGTTTCTAAGAGAGGAGTAGAGGTAGAGAGTGTTATTAGAGTATGGAAGTAGCTTCATATGTATTTTGATTTGAGAGATGTTTGAGTAGAGTTGGCTTGAGCGCTTTCTAGCATCAACCCTTTTGGACAGAAGAGAGAGTCATATGTTCCCTTGGGA
Source organism: Pinus taeda (assembly GCA_000404065.3). NCBI lineage: Eukaryota > Viridiplantae > Streptophyta > Pinopsida > Pinales > Pinaceae > Pinus > Pinus taeda. The sequence continues at coordinate 158,676 of APFE030482417.1, forward strand.
GACGGTTCACAAGTAAATGCTTACGGAGACATGCCGACAGGACCCTTCAAGGAGGCTTACGACGTCAAGGCTCGGTTATAAGTTTTACTTTGATTTATATTAATACAAATCAATAGCTTGTTTCCTATATCGTGTGTTAAATTGTATGTCGATAACTTGAGGTTCCTTGACTCTTCAAGTAGATTGCTTGGTTGTTTTCTATTGCGTTTGTGGTGTTTCTCTACATGTTGTTTTTAGGTATAAGAGACTAGAAGAACAAGAGTTGGAGCAACATGACGAGGACTCCATCGAACGTTGAATTGAAGGTAGGCCTTCATAACACCAACTTTCTAAGGAAATTTACTTTGGTATTGTCTTTGCAATGACTAGACCCACTCTAGGGCTAGAAGGGTTGCCTCTGTCCACAGAGGGAACTTACTTGTGTCACAAGGTCCTAGGAGATCCCAGAGTTCAATGTTCAACTCAAACGAGACCCCCATGTGAGGGTCCTTCCACATCTCCAAGCCTCTCTCAGAAGGTTAAAAATTTGACCTTCCCCAAGGGCTTTGTGAGAATTTCAACAATCTTGTCATCAATCCTGATGTGTTGGAGCCTTATTGCTCCCTGTTGTAACATATCCCGGATAAAGTGGTACCTTATATCAATATGCTTGGAGCGATTATGGAACACAAGATTCTTTGTAAGGTGAATCCCACTCTAGTTGTCACAATAGATCATGGCGATATCCAACACATGCTCAAATAGCTCACTGAAGAGCTTCCTCAAGCAGACAACTTCACAATAGGCCATATTAGCTGCAATGTATTCAACCTGCACTGCTTAGAGAAACTGATTTCTGCTTCCTTCTCATCCAAGAAATCGAAGTAGACCCCAATGAGAAGCAACATCATGACGTGCTCTTTCGATGCACTACACTGCCAACCCAGTCAAAATTAGTATATCCGTGTAGCCTCAAATTCTCGACAGCGTATTTCAGCCCATAGTTGATTGTGCCACAGAGACATCTTAAGAGATTCTTAGCAACAATCCAATGTATGTGATGAGGCTCAACCATAAACTGACTCAACGTATTCACAACGAAGCATATGTCCGATCGAGAGTTTACCAAGAACATCAAGGCCGCCACAAGTTGTCAATATTTAGAAGGGTTTGCGAATTTGGGCCCAACAACACTTCCACATAGCCTCTTGAAGTTGAGTTCCATCGGAGTAGACACAAACTTGCATTTGACCATCCCACAGCTCTCTAGCAACTTCACAATGTATTTTCACTTCACAATGTATTTTCCTTGAGAAAGGATAATCACACCTGGCTTTTGCCAGACCTCCAAGCCTAGGAAACAATGCATCAGTCCTAGGTCCTTCATCTCGAACTCGGAAGTCAACTCCCTCTTACATTGATAAATGAGAGGGTTGACACATGTCAGAAAGAGATTATCAACATAAAGGATCAAGATGAGAGACATGTTATTTTCAACCTTGAAGTATAGGTTTGGATCAACGTAGCTCCGTATAAATCCCAACTTCATAAGATAGCTATCAATCCTATCATACCAAACCCTAGGGGCTTGCTTCAACCCATAGAGGGCTTTCTTCAACCTACCTATATGTGTCCTTCGATCTTGAACTTCGAATCCTTAAACTTGTTCCAAGTAGCCTTACTTCTTGATCGAGCCATGCAAGAAAACAATTTTAACGTCCATTTGATGTAGGCTCCATTCTTGAGGGGTAGCAAGAGAAATAATAGATCAAATTGTGGTATGTTGGGAATCCAGTGCAAATATTTTCATAGTCCAGTCCTTTCTTTTGAGAGAAGCCTCGAGTAACAAACCTTGGCTTGTATTTTTCAGTATTCTCATTGACTCCATTTCTAATTTTGTAAATCCATTTAGAAGTGACCACAAACTTGTCTTTTAGTCTAGGCACCACATCCTAGACATCATTCTTCATGATTGATTCGTATTCCTCCCTCATTGCATCCTTCCATACTTGGTGCTTTACAACGTCTTCGAACTTGCATGGTTCAACTTGAACAATTGAACTCATAGCAACCAAGTACCCTTGATACCTGTTCGACTTCTTACTTTCTCGAAATGTTCCTCTTGGAGCAGTATGTTTTTCAGCATCTTCGAGAGTATCTTTGAGGCATAAAGGTCTTTTCCTTGAGATAGAGGGATCACTTGGAGGTGGATCAATAGGATCCATCGGACCATCAATATCGAGCATAAGCTCATTTGTCGGAGGTTCATCCTATTTTTATGTAGCATCATCATTTTCCTTCCTTGGGATAGGGAGATCTCTCGCTTTCCCAAGGGTAGAATCTTCATCAAAGGTGACATCATGACGTACTTCCACATCTCTTTGACCAGGTACATAGATCCTATATGCTTTTGAATTTTCATTGTAGCCAACGAATATACTTTTCTTCCAGGATGCTTCCAACTTGTTCCTTTTCTCTTTAGGCACATGAAAATACGCGAGACAACCAAATATTCTAAAATGAGAAACATCAAGTTTCTTACTAGTGAAGATCTCCTCGGGTGTCTTGAAATCCAATGCTTGATGCGGGCTCCTATTTTGAACATATACAACAGTGTTGGAAGCTTCTCCCCATAAGAACTTTGGTAGACATTGATCATGGAGCATGGCACAGGTGGCTTCCATGATTGTTCGATTCTTCCTTTCAAAAATGCCATTTTTCTCAGGAGTGTATGGAACATTTGTCTCCCTCTTAATGTCAACCTTTCTGCAAAAGCCATTGAATTCATTTGATTCATATTCGGTTCCATTGTCAACCCTCAATATCTTGATCTTCTTCCCTGTTTGACTTTCCACCAATGCTTTGAAAGAACGAAACCATTTGAACACTTCATCCTTCATCTTCAAGAAATAGATCCATGTTTTTCATGAGAAGTCATCCACAAAGATTCCATAATATAGGTATCCTTCCATGATGTTACGGGCAACATACCGGATAGATCAGAATGGACCAATTGAAGAGTATCGGTAGTCTTACTTTCACTAGAAGGTAATGGTCCCCTTGTAAGTTTCCTAGCTGCACAACCCTAATAAACACCTTCATGCTTCATATTGAATTTAGGCATACCTGTAACCATCTTCCTCCCAAATAAGGCTTTGTAATGCAAGTGGGCAAATTTTCGGTGCCATAGCTCAGATTGAAGTGAAGTATCGCTTGTCAAAGCTCCCAAAGGACTTCCTCCAACTTGATAGAGACCATCAACCCTAAATCTAAGTGTATGCACATTTAGGGTTTCTTGGCCAAATGCGTACCTTTCCATCAATGACTGCTACCTTGAAGCCTTTATCTTCCATTGCAGAAATACACACTGGGTTCTTCTTAAAATCAGGCACATATAATTCTTCTTGTAGATGAATGGTTTGACCTTGATTCAAGTGAAGAGTGACATTGCCTATCCCTTTATTTGCTCATTTTGCTTTCTTAGTCTTGGAGAAGGAACAAGAAGAGCTTTGTGGTGGTTTTCATGGAGGGATTGAGGATCAAACAACCATTATCATCACCAACCAATTTTTTTTTTGTGGATCAAAGATTCAAGAACAGTGAAACAAACTTCATTTCTTGCATTAACAAGTATGTTCTTAAAAACCCCTATGTTAATGATTTTTTTCGTAAATTTAGGGTTATGCTTGCTTGCCTCTTTGCCTACCAACATTTTGTTGCTTAGATTTTTTTTCCATTTGCCATGATTTTCATACCCATGAGGCAATGCAAGGGTTTTCTCCATATTTGGATAACAAGCTTCATTTTTCTTTTTTAACTTTCTTATGCACCCTCTTGTTGTCATTTTTCATTGCAAGTAATGTAGTAAAAAAAATATTTTTTCAAATGAGCTGGTGATTATTTTTTACGGGGGTTTAATGCCAATTTTTTGTATTTTTGGTGCCCTCGGTTTGAATTAATCCACTACAAATATGCCAAATTCCTTGGACCCATTTTGGGAGTATGGGGACCCTGATGGTGCGACAAATCAAACATATCTAACATGCAAAATTTGTGGGGAAATGGCGATAGGAGGTGTTACGTGATTGAAATACCATCTGGCTAGACTCTCTGGACATGAAGTTGGACTTTGTACGGAATCTAGTGCGGAGCTTATACAAAAAGCTCTTCAATTAATTGAGGAAAAAGACACTTTGTCCTTCTCCTTCCGACACTTCGTTCCCCGACACTTTGTCCTCCTCCTTCCGGCACTTCGTTCCCCAACACTTAGTCCTACTCCTTTCGGCACTTTGTTCTTCTTTCAACTGTTGGTAGACCTTGTTGCACTTGCTCTAGAAGAGACACTTATTCTTGGTCTATGATGAGACTCCTTCTTTGTGATCATCCCTTCCTTCCTCTTGACCAAATGAGCTTCCTCCTTGAGGTGTAGGTACAGACTTAGTATCACTGTTCTGCAACCCTAATTTCTTGCATGTGTGGGAGGTTTACTTGATGTTATAGGCTCTGTTATCGCACATAATGTTTAGGTGCCATGACAACGACTTAGATCGAGGGCTATCACCTTGATCCCCAATCACTTCGTTTAAGCTGTCTCCCTACAACAGGCTAAGGGGGGTAGACCCTATGGAAAAATAGAATGAAGAAGAACTAGTTGGCAACCAACCAGTTCGGGAGACACAATGAGGCAATCAAGTACTTGATTTAGATTTAGCAAAATTTATAGGATTTTATTAGATTTTAAGCAATTGATGTCAGTCCCTTATGGAGTAAACTATTTTGCTAGGAAATTTAGGACTAAGTAATTGATTTGCAACTGTTGCTTGGATGAATGACTATCTTATATGAAGTGTAGATCCTAAAGCTAATATGAGATGTAAGAATCTTTGTTAATTTTAGTTAAATGCCTATCTAAGTTTTAACCCTTCGATCCTTTCTATATTGAGCCTGATTTCGTAGTAATTGACAGAAAGAAGATAAGGTGAAGCACACTAAGGTGTGATTAACGATACCTCTCCTGAAAATCTAACATACTCAGTGCTTTCGACGTTGCAGAGTTGTGGCTTTGACGATTGCAAGGACACCGTTTTAAGTACTATTAAAACCAGGGTTTTCAAGCAAAGATGGATGGATACCTATCTCTCTATCGACCAAGCTTATGCTTGGAAGTAAATTTTAGTTATGCAGAACTAACTTAATATAAAAACGCCCAAGATGATTAGAAGATGAGATGAAGTTAGATTCAAGGATGAAAAGTGCTTATGCTACGATCTGGTTCAAAGTTATATGTCAAAGCCCTTAATTGTCAAAATGAATGTTCACTTCACTAGACAAAGATTCAAAGATAAACTTCTTAGCAATATCATAATTAGACCACACACTTACTTCAAATCTTCTAGATTCTTTCAAATGCAATTATAGCTCAAAGAGAACAAAAGCGTCTTAGCAAATTAATATCAGATGCTCGAAAAATACTCAGTTTATGAAACAAAAGATATGCATTTTATCACAATTCCAAATTAGTTTTTAGGACTGCAGTAAGAAAAACTTTATGACAACGGCAGTATGTGAATGAAAACAATAAGCTATCAATGATATCTTTATGCCAAAAATTTACCGAATTTTTTCCAAACTTGCCCACATGTATTATAAAAATTTTTCAGCCTGTTATGATGTGATTTCCAGAATTATATCATATCTGATATATTTATTACAGCCAACAATTAAAACATGAAATAAGCCTAATGATGAATGTCCAACTCAAGAAATTAATTCTTTAATGTATTAGACAACCTAGGAATTGATTTTAGGCTAACCCACATGAAATTTTGCCATTGTTATATTTCAGACTTCAGAAACAAAATTATTCAGAGATAACAGTCACCCAAAATGTAGATCTAGGCCAAACTTTTGATACACATCAAACATAAATGACTTATTAATGTATTTAACAATTTTTTTAGTTAATTTCAAACCACTTAGATTTGTTTTTCACCATTATTAGAAATGTATATGACTGCTGTAGCAAACAGTGAGGAAATAGATGTTTTAGAGATCAAACCCTTAGGCCCTAGGCCTTGAATATCACTTGCCCAAGTTGCTGAAAAAATTTCAATCCCTGAAACATAAATAAAACTAGTGTTGGGCTAGGAGAAGGTAGATTTGGGCTTAGGAGCTCCAAAACTTGAAACCCTTGTTATGAAAAAATAATTTTGCTTTAGATTTTCAGATTTATTGCAAAATCTTTAATGGTTGGCCCTGCAAACAAACTTCTGAGTCCAGACCTTGCCCTCCAGGGTCTAGATCTGACCCAGATTTGAAGATCTCTCTAGATAAAATTTCAGATCTATACCTGCAAACAATCTTTGAGCTCAGATCTTGCTCTCCAGGGTCTAGATTTGGCTCAGATTTGAAGATTTCCTTCGTTGATTTCTCAAATCTATTCCTACACAAGTGAAAAGAGAAACCCAATACCCAATATGTACAAAATAGAGAAAATCTCAAAAACCCAAGTGTTAAAATTCAAAATTATGTTACAAAATTTCAGATCTACGCAAGTAAATAACAGATCTATACAAATAATTTACAGATCTATACAAATAATTTACAGATCTATGAGATCTGAGGAGTATGAGTTCGACTCCTCTCTTAGATCTGATAATCTAAGGCTCTTAATAGACAGATCTATCAAAATTTCCACAAAATATTTAAAATATTTTGAAAATTTAGAGAGGTACTAGCCCAAAAACATCCTGCAGAAAAATGATTATCGTTAGATAAATCCTGAGGCTTATATGAAGTAGGCTCTATAGAAAATATGTGTTGAGAGTTGGTTGGTTTAATCAAAGACTATCCCCAAATGCTCAATGAGAACCCGAGAGATCTTCTACAAACACTAGATCAACCATCAAATCAAGTAGAGAATTAGAACAACAATAAAATTATGAAGAAATAGAGATATGTGCTACTTCAATCAAAATTACAAATGTTACCCTAGATCCAACAAACTGAATAAGATACCTGTATTCAGATTATTCTAAGAGAGCTATTGATTGACAATTTTCACATAATATTAAGTAGAAATTAAAACAATGTTACCATAAATTTATGAAGAGGAACACTACAACACGTTGAAACCCCAAAGACTTTTGCATTAATTCAAAAAAAGTATACAAGAGAGCTTGAGAGCTTAGTACACGATTCAAAGATCGGATGGATCAATTGACAAATGACCTCTTATTTAAATATAACTCTTCCAATGGCTAGTTCGAATGATCTTTGTCAAAGCAATCTCGATTATTGATGAGGATTATTTTTTTTTTTTTTAATCTCATGCGTCGAAATTTTAAATTCTTGAGGAAATTCGACTTTTTCAATTAAATGCATTTTAATTAATTCAAAAATAAATTTTTTAAGTTAATTTATTCAAAAATTTGACTTTGATTTAAACCCTAGGGACCAAAGGCTTAAAATCTAGCAAAATAATTAATTTACCTTAGTCCCGAGACCTTTTAAAATTTGAATTTTAGGGACCAACGAATTTTGCCTTTGGAAAATTTAAATTTATCTAGGACCTAGAATCAATTAAATTTTTGGCTTAGGATTTTAATTAATTTTTGGCCAGAAAATTTAATTAATTAACCTATGAGGGGATAAATTATTTTTCCAACCCTTAAGACAGTTTACATCATAATTTTCATATCTTTTACATTATAACGGGGAAAACCCATCTGAAATAGACCCTCATAGGCTACCCATTTCAGCGACCCAAATATAATCAAAAGACCAAGCAAATTGTAATAAAATAACCTAACCAAATAGTTAGGATTATTTCCAAATCACTTTTACATAGACTCGATCTATAACACTAGAACTTGCCTAAGATCCCAGTGACAAAATACATTCCGGCTTTGGGGTAAGACTGAAGGAAAACTCTGCCGATCATCTAAGAATGGATCGGTGAGACAAAAAACCTCTCAGAATGTAGATTGTTACCAGAAAATTAGGTTTACCTAGGCAATTACATACATGACACAGATCTGCTGAGATTATTTACATCATATACATGTAGAATGTGTTTACATTGTAACATGATAATCAGGTTGATGATGATAGTTGAACAACACGGACACATCGATCAGGCGCTATCCCTTTTGCGAAAAAGGGGGTGTACTGCTATGGATTGTTGACACGTAGTGGTCAACATGCTCTTTCTCCTTCGCTTGAGGTTCCTTCTTCCTTGCTTGAGTAGGAGGCCTTGTAGGCCTAGTTTTAAGTCCAAACAATGAGAGATGTTTGACTGTGAGTTGTTTTTGTCATAACCGCAGAGACAACCCTCCTTTTCTCGCACTTGTGGCTGTAATCCACCCTGGAAACAATCCTTTTGACTTCGGTCTAGACTTCTCCTTCTTCACTGCACTAGAGGCTCCTTACACTTGTCTTCTCTTCACCTTTTCTTGGCTTCTCTTCTTCATTGATTTCAAAGTTGAATGCTTGGCGTTATGAGGGAGTGGACAACCTTTATATATAGAGGAATGTCCCTACTTTAGGCCGACTTGCTGATTGTAGAACGACTTGACTTATTTGCTTCAGATGGCTTCTTTTGATGGTGCCATTGCTTGGAGGAGACTTGACTTTGCTTGGAGGTGTCTTCTTTGACTCTAATACATGAGTATACCTAGTGTAAAATGCCCTTAAGGTCTTCAACATAACTCTTAACTCTTTGGCTCACCTATAGCAGTTTAACATGTGCTAGACCTATTTCAATGAGCAAGAAACTCATTGACATATATAATAAAAATAATATTTCTTTTCTTGAATAAATACAAATATCAAAAGTACATTTATGAAGACTAAACCTAGTTAAATTTGCTTCAACACTCCCTCTTAACTAGGGAGGTATTCATACAAAATTACAAGGTGTTTGGCATTGTTTCAATCTTGAACAATTCACATAAGAGAAACCGGATTGGCAATCCATTTGTTATAGCATCATAGTAACCAACATTGTTTCCACATCAAGGCCTTGATTGATAGCTCTATCGCTCAGTAGATCGGAGCACAATGTTGGTGAGACCAATGACTTATGGACACCTTAGTCATTGTCTCTCAAGGTACATACCCACTCGGGTGTTCATTGACTATGACCTTCTAGGACTATTCTTATGTTGGGTTCCCAACCCTCAAAGAATATCGGTCCTCTTGCCTACTCTTGTCTTGGATGCCCTACACATCCTCAAAGAGTATTGGATGCCAAATGATTACCCAATTCTCCCATTCCTTCTTCCCAAGTGAAGACAAGAATGTTGTGTCTATCTCTTCCTCTCAATTGAGGAAGACGTGGCGAAGTATCCTTTGACAAGGTACTTGTCCATGTTCCTTTGTAATTGGGAACTTGTTATAACTCCCTCTTAGCTAGGGACTTGTCCATTCATCAGTGTTAATTTTAGGCAACAATGGTATGTTCTATGCTTTAGAGCAATTTTACTTCAATTTCTGTATTAGCCCAGTATCAATATTCAGATTAGCAATCACATCAACACGATTGTAAAATGTAGATAGAACATAAACATAAATAGTAGAAGACAAGCCAAGACAAGAGGACACAAGATGTGGCACTAGCCAGTGACAAACCCTATTGTGGGGAAACCCTTGATCAAATCTTCTTTTAGTCTTCAATAGTTCAACACAGAGAGAGTACAATTTATAAATCTGATAATTTATAACAGCCACAAAAGAGCCCTAACCAGAAAAATCAACGGTGGTTAATAGGGCATATTTTACCTTAAGCAAATTTGTCAACTTTAGTCAACTTCGTCCTCCAAACAACAAGATAAAACAACCCTCAAAGCAATCAAATTCATCCCAATTAAACTCTGACCAAATAGGCCACCTGCAGTCAGCCCTAGTTGCAGTCAACGCTGGTCAACAGTCAATGTTTAACCTCGATTTCTGTTCCCAGAAATGCGGCCTCCCCAAATAGAGATAACCCTCACAAAAATGTAGTCAAAAGAGGTCGATGCATGTTGGTCAACGCTTGGTCAAACTGTTCATAAATTTTGTTTCCTGAAATTTCGGCCTCCTGAAGTTTTGCTCTCCTAAAATTTCAGCCTCTTGAAATTTTGCTCTCTTGAAATTTTAGCCTCTTGAAATTTCGCTCTCCTGAAACTTCGGACATGTGGAGAGAGAGAGGCCCAGAAATCTGTACCCAATCAATGAGGAGAGAGAGAGAGAGAAGTGTGAATATGAGTGTGTCCAAATGAGGCTAAGTCACCTTCTATTTATATGCAACGTTGAGGATGAATAGACGTGATTGTTGGGCTTCTGAGCCTACATAAGTTTGCTGGCCGACCTTGACAATTTGACTATAATCAAAATAAATTCATAACTTCATTTGTACATGTTAGAATCTGATGATCTATAGATCAATCCTACACCTCTTGGAGAGTGGAATCCAAGAAAAATATCAACTGTCATAAATAAGATGACCCATGTGGAGATTGGCCCTAGTTGCCAATTCTAACACTCCCTCTTAGCTAGGGAGAACTCCATCTGCTAATCCATCTGCCAATCTGTACTATCTCTACCATCAATGCATTACTCTACACTGCTGAACTATGAAGAAGAAGAAGTGATTGAGAATGTATCATACCATTCTCTACTAACACGATGTTAGTTCCAATCAAAGAAGAGTGTGTTATACCACTCTTACTGACCCGAAGTCAGTTTCAATCAAAAGAGAGTGTCTCATACCACTCTTACTGACCTGAAGTCAGTTCCAATTGATCTCAAATCAATATCGGTCATCCTAGCATAGGGAGTACGATAGTACACGATGCGTCCATCGATAGTACTGTGGTCCCTATCCTCATTTCCCTACTCATTGGCCAGATGAGAGGTACTTTCCATGAGTCCTAGACTGCATGGGTAGGATGTCTTAGCAGGAGAAGGATGAACCACTTATCCTGTCTACATGTCGCCAAGGGGTATCGTAGGGGAAGGTTGAACCACTTACCCTATACACAACAAACCACTAGGGAAAGGTTGAACCACTCATCCTATGGTTGCTCATCACTCCAAGAAGTACCCCAGGCTCCCGGGAGCTCCCCATGCTCAATGTCCATCTCATACAGGACCCTCATAAGAGGGTCTCTTGACGACTCCAAGTCATTCTCGGAAGGCCAAGAACTTGACCTCCCCAGGGGCTTTGTCAGAATATCGATAACCTGCTCATCAGTCCCAATGTGATAGAGCTTTATTGCTTCTCGTTGTACCATATCTCAGTTAAAGTGGTACCTGATGTCTATATGCTTGGAGCGATCATGAAACACGAGATTCTCTGATAATCAGATCCCACTTTGGTTGTCGCAAAGGATCACAGTAGTATCTTTCACATGTCCAAACAACTCACTGAAGAGCTTCCTCAACCAGATAGCGTCACAAGAGGCCATACTAGCAGCCATGTATTCGGCCTCGATAGTGCTCATGGAAATCAATTTCTGCTTCCTTCTCATTGTTATGAATATAATTCATAACAAGTAAATAAATAAAATAAATGTAAATATTAACTAATCAGATATCGGTTATGTTAAATAGTCATTAAGTTAAGTGAAAAGGCATGTCCAAAAGACATGACCAATCACGAAAGGACACCTGCTTAGGTATATATGCGGGTTCTCATTGTAACATTTGATCATCACTTGTATATATATATATATATATTTAAATTATTACAAATACCTCTTGTGTATTTTTACATTCAAGCCAACAAGCTATCAATTTTGTTGATTCAGTGGTATCAGAGCCATGGTGCACAGTATAATCATGCGAGTCTTTGAACATTGTTCGCCGCACAATGCGCCATTATGTTCACGTCTTGATTGCGTTGAGTAGTTTAATCAAATTCAAGAAGTATTTCAGCGTTTAGAAAAATCATGTGCAGAAGTTAAAGCATGTTGGAAGGAAATTGATAATAAGGAAGATGATAGCAACAGTGAAGAAATGAAACAAGGTGAAGCAGATTTTGATCAGAATAATGATAATGAACATGAAGCTGATATAGGTCAAGATGAGGATCTAGATGAATTTGATCTTGATATGGATGAGAATGATATAAACATTGATGATGATGAAGAGAAAGATGTGGAAGAAGGAAAAAATCATGTTAAGGTGCAGAAAGATATTTTGGAGGGTATCTTGGCTCGAATTGCAAGCTCAAAGAATAAAATGCATCTAAAGGAAGTAATGGAGGAAATGTCACCTCTGAGCATCCTTGAATCCAATGAAGACTACCACACTATTAGCATGTTTCAGTTAGATCCTCAAAATCCCCCAGAATCATCACCGGCCGCTACCAGAAAAATAGAGATTGTTCTTGGCACAACCAACAAGGGAAAATGTGATCTTATTATCAATGATGCAGGGGATGGAAAAGAAAAACATTAAAAATATGTGGAATATGTTGGTCAATACCAGTTTCAAGACTATATTGGATTTGCTTCCATGTGCATGGACAACCCTATTTTCTCTTTTGATGTGCCAGGTCAAATTTTAGACAAGAGCAAGTTATCCATTCCTGACACTGATTCTCATCAATCTCTTTTCCAGACAGAATCTGGAAAACCTATAAATATATCTATTGTGGGTATCTTGAAAGCTAAGGCACTGTTGGAAGTTGAAAAATTCAATCTTCCACAACAACTCTTTCCGAAAATAACACTAGTAGCGAATCCAAGGGAATGCATCAGTTTAGGTTTAAAACTGCAGCAGGTTGATCTGTCAGTGTATCCACAGAAGCGATGAAACATGCCATGAAACTTCTTGGAAACAAAGAAAACAAGAGTGCAACAAGGATGCATTCATTAAGTGATCTTAGAATGAACACAATTAGCTCTTTAGGACCACCTTCTCTATTGGTCCCAGTGTGCATTTCAAATGCTGCTATGGGAAGAGTTAGCAAGCTTCTAAGTGATGGGAGGGGTATATCTAGTGCTACAATGGATTTGCAATGTTTGATTGTCTCCTCCACAAACTGTTTTCCTCCAACTGTAAAAGATTGCAAAGGAGTTGCATCAAACAAAGAAAATCGTCCTTACTTTAAACCATCTAAAATAGGAAGTGTAACTGATTCGAAAGACTCATTATTATCTTCAAAGGACACTGGTACAAGAAAATTGGGCAAACGAAAGGTCTCATGCCTGCACGAGTCCAAGAGGCGACGTGATGGTGCCCAACATGATTGCCACAACATGCGTTGTGTTAAAAAGATGAGTCTGTGTGTGGAATCTCTATCATGGCATTGAGAACGCACTTCCACCACCTTTGAATGTGCCATTTGATGCGGTGTTTGTGTGCGATGATGAGAGCTTATATGTCTTCGCTCCAGGCATTGTAAAAGAAGGGCAACAAATGCAACTCTATTTGTTACATTATAAAAAAATGCGATTCTGGACCGGTCTGGTTTGTCGTGGCTTCGTGCCCACCTTTCGCAGTCACCCTTCTCCCGTCACTTCCCGCCCGTGCCACCAACAACTCTGTCCGTTTATCTGTTCTGACAGACAGACAGTCCATTCCAGCTTCCTCATTGTTCTCTGTGTCCTCTGTCAATCCTGTCATCGCTGCTATTTCGAGTTCTGTTGTCGAGCCCTGTTGTCACCCCTGCTCTCCGCGTCCTCTGTTAATCCCGTCATTGGTGCTGTTTTGAGTTCCGTTGTCGGGCCCTGTTGTCACGCTTGCTCTCTGCGTCCTTTGTCACCCAACCCTCCCGTGTTGCTATATATTTGCCACTGAATTCAACGTCCGACATTTGCATGCCTTTCCACACATATTAGTCGTTGCACAAACAAAAAAAAGTCAATTGCAGCGACGGGCGTGACCACAGTCATCGGTCGTGACTACAGTCAACCAACGCGAGCCTTCCGTGAAGAGTAATGTTTCATAAATATTTTTATTATAACTTTATAATTATAATTAAAAAAAATTATTATAAGAAAAAGAAATATTATTATTAAAAAAAATCCTTAATTAGAGTTATATAAAAAATCTAGAGTTATAAAAAATAATTAGACTAATTAAAAAAAAAAACAAGGGAATATTACAGATTCTACAAGACGAGATGCTTGCCAGATTATATACATCGAGTGACAGACACTAAGCGAAGAAATCATCAGCATTAAAGCTTTGAGGACAAAGCTTATGAAGGAAGGGGCTATGTTATGAATATAAGTCATAACAAGTAAATAAATAAAATAAATGTAAATACTAACTAATCAGATATTGGTTATGTTAAATAGTCATTAAGTTAAGTGAAAAGGCATGTCCAAAAGACATGACCAATCACGAAAGGACACTTGCTTAGGTATATATGCGGGTCCTCATTGTAACATTTATTCAACATTTGTACATATATATATATATTAATAAATTATTACAAATACCTCTCGTGTATTTTTACATTCAAGCCAACAAGCTATCAATTTTTTTGCTTCACTCATCTAGGATATCGAAGCAGAACCCAAAGAAAAACAACATCCAAAAGTGCTCTTGCGATCCACGACACTGCTAGCCCAATCAAAATCAAAATAACCATTCAACCTCACATCTCCGGCAGTGTATTTCAGTCCATGAGTGATTGTGCCCCGAAGATATCTCAGGAGATTCTTGGCACTAATCCGATGCATATGATGAGGCTCAACCATATATTGGCTCAATGTGTTAATTGCAAAACATATGTCCGGATGGGAACATTAGTGCTCTTATGAGTTGACGATACTCAGAAACATTTCCCAATTCAGGTCCAACAACACTATCACATAACTTCTTAATGTTAAGTTCCATTGAAGTAGTCACAGGCTTGTAGTCCACCATCCCAAATCTTTCCAATATGTTCACAACATATTTTCCTTGAGAGAGGAAAATTTCACTTGGCTTTTGCCAGACCTCCAACCCTTGGAAATAGTGCATCGGTCTTAGGTCCTTCATCTCAAATTCATAAACCAACTCCCTCTTACATTTGAGAATGACAGGGTCTGCACTTCCATCATCTCCATGCCGATTTTCTAGAGCCACTTATAGGTGACAACCTATTTTTCTCGGGGTCTAGGGACCACATCCCCGACATCATTCTTCATAATTGACTCATATTCTTCATTCATAGCATGCTTCCATACTCGATGCTTCACAGCTTCTTCGAATGATGAAGGCTCATTTTGAATGATAGTGCTCATGGCCGTCAAATATCCTTGATACCTGTTCGGCTTCTTGCTTTCACGGAAAGCCCCCCTTGGTGCAATGTGTCTCTTAGTATCTTGGAGAGTCTCCCTAAGCCATGAGGGTCTCCTTTTGAAGGAGGAGGGCTCACGAAGAGGAGGACCGATAGGATCCATAGGTTTATGAACATCAGGCATCGTTCTTTTGCACCGTGATTTCCGGCGTTAGCTTCTTTGCCCTTCCTTAGGATAGGAAGGTTGTTGATCTTCCTGAGGGCCATATCTTTGTCGAAGGTGACATCATGACTTATCTCAACTTCCTTTTGACCAACCACATAAATTCTATATCCCTTAGAATTTTCACAATAGCCCACAAAGACTCCTTTCTTCCCAGATGCACCCAATTTGCTTCTTTTCTCTTTTGGCACATGTAAATATACGAGACATCCAAAAATTCTAAAATTAGAGACATCGAGTTTCTTACCAGTGAACATTTCTTCGGGAGTCTTGGAGTCCAATGCTTGATGAGGGCATCAGTTTTGAACATACACGACAGTATTTGCAACTTTAGCCCTTAGGAACTTCGGAAGGCCTTGATCATGAAGCATGGCACGAACTACTTCTACAATAGAACGATTCTTCCTTTCAGCCATACCATTCTTCTTAGGAGTGTATTGTGTTGTAGTCTCCCTCTTAATGCCAGCTTCTCTGCAATAATCTTGGAATTCATTGGATTCGTACTCGGTCCCATTCTTAGTCCTCAATATCTTGATTTTCTTCTTGGATTGGTTTTCGATCAAGGCTTTGAAGTGTCGGACCTAGGTGAACACGTCATCCTTCTTCTTCAAGAAGTAGATCTAGGTCTTGCGAGAATAATCATCCATAAAGTTGAGATAAATAAGTATCCTCCCAAAGAGTTTACAGGCATCATACTAGATATGTCGGAGTGGATCAATTGCAATATATTTTTGGTCTTGCTATTACTTGAGGGGAATGGTCCCCTTATAATTTTTCCTTCGGCACATCTCGGACATACACCTTCACGCTCTACTTGGAACTTGGGCATACATGTCACCATCTGTCTCACATCGAGTAGGTCCTTATAATGAAGATGGGCACACCTCCTATGCCATGGTTCAGATTATAGAGATGTGTTGCAAGACATGGTTCCCAATGGACTTCCTCCAACTTGATACAAAGTGTCAACCTTGAACCCAAGAGTAAAAGCTTCTTTAAAATTTCTTTTCCAAACATGTACCTTTCCATCAATGAATGCCACCTTGAATCCTTTGTCCTCCATGATTGAAATGGACACTAGGTTCTTCTTGAGATCAGGAACATATAGTACTTCTTGCAAATGAATAGTGTTACCTTGATTCAATTTAAGGGTAACATTCCCTACTCCCTTCACGGGATAGGTGGCATCCTCTCCAAGGATGATCTCCAAGTTTGTCTCCTTTTCTATTAGATTAGAGAGGGCTTCCTTGTATTCGGTGAAGTGCCTTGAGGCACTAGTATCAATCAACCAATTTCCCAAGTGTCCAGAGGAGAAGCAGTGGAGAGGGCCAATATAAGATAGTACACTTTTTGCTTATTGTTAACAACATTTGATTCTTCATATGGAGTTCCTTGATTTCTCGGAGGGTCGACCATTTCCTTGATGTCCCGCATTCCTTTTTCCTTTGCCATTCCTTTGATCGTTGTTGTTGAAGTTTCCCCTGGAATGATTGTGACCATCATCATGTGATGTGTCCCTTCTATTTGGACACTCCCTTGCATAGTGGCCAAACTCATTGCAAACAAAGCACCTGCCCTTTCTTCTTCCCTTAGATCCAGGCTTTCCATGGGGATGACCTTTAGACAATGCATTATTTCTCCTTTTGGCATGAGCGGAGAATGCAGTGGGGTTGCTTCTATTAGAAGGCATTTCTTGCTCCACCATTCTTGTTTCTTCTTGAATGCATCTCGACATCAATTCTTCAAACCCTGGAATTCGATCATTGTAGAGGATGGTGGTTCTAAATACATACCATTCAGGTGGGAGTCCTCCAAGGGTGGTGAGAGTAAGTTCCCTTTCAGGAATGACTTCTCCAATCGAGAGTAGATCATTCTTGATCTCAGTAATCCTGAAGAAATAGGATTGAATATCCTTGTCCTTGCCCTTCTTAATATCCTTCAACTTATTCTTGAGAAATAGAATTTGATTAGCATTACTAACCTTGAACATGCTGACCAACTTGTCGTAGATCTCCTTGGAGGTCTTCAATTTGGAGATGTAGGCCACCAGATTCTTGTCAATGGAATCCCTGATAATCTTCTTTGCTTCGACTTCAACCCTATTGTACTTTGTCTTCTCAGCAGCTGGTGCATTTGAAGGAGGTTTAGGGATTTTACCCTACACATATTCCATCACTTCTTTTTCTTCCAAGGTCAAATCAAGAGAGATCTTTTATCCATTGTAGTCAGATTTACCATGGAGCTTGTCTTCAGCTGGGAAGTAGGATGAGTAACCCATTGAACTTTTTATCCTTGTCCAATTGTCTTTGATGATTGCTCTTTCACTCTTGCTTGGGCTTTGTCTTCACCTCAGCTCTGATACCATGTTAATTTTAGGCAACAATGGTATGTTCTATACTTTAGAACAATTTTATTTCAATTTCTTTATTAGCCCAATATCAATATTCAGATTAGCAATCACATCAACATGATAGTAATATGCAGATAGAACATAAACATAAACAGTAGAAAACAAGCCAAGACAAGAGGACACAAGATGTGGCACTAGCCAGGGACAAACCCCAATGTGGGGAAACCCTTGATCAAATCTTCTTTTAGTCTTCAATAGTTCAACAGAGAGAGATAGTACAATTTACAAATTTGATAATTTATAACAACAACAAAAGAACTCTAACCAGAAAAGTCAACACTGGTCAATCTTTGGCCTCCAAACAGCGAGATAGAACAACCCTCAATACAATCAAATTCAGCCCAGTCAAAGTCTGGTCAAACAACCCACTTGCGGTCAGCCGTAGCTGTAGCCAATGACGATCAACCATCAATGTTTAGCCTCGATTTATGTGCCCAGAAATGCGGCCTGCACAAACAAAGATAACCCTCACAAAAATGCAGTGAAAGGAGGTCAATGCATGTTGTTCAACGCTTGGTCAAACTGTCTTGAGATTTGGTCTCCTGAAATTTCGGCCTCTTGAAATTTTGCTCTCCTGAAATTTTGGCCTCCTGAAATTTTGCTCTCCTGAAATTTCAGATGTGTGGAGAGACAGAGGCCCAAAAATCCGTACCCAATCAATGAGGGGAGAGAGAGAGAGAGAAGTGTGAAGATGAGTGTGTCCAAATGATGCTAAGTCACCTTCTATTTATATGCAACATTGAGGATGAATAGACGTGACTGTTGGGCTTCTGAGCCTACATAAGTTTTTTGGCCGACCTTGACAATTTGACCATAGTCAAAATAAATTCATAACTTCATTTGTATATGTTAGAATTGGATGATCTTTAGATCAATCCTACACCTCTTGGAGAGAGGAATCCAAGAAAAATATCAACTGTCATAAATAAGATGACCCATGTGGAGTCTGGCCTTATTTGCCAATTTTAACAATCAACAACTTCTTCTTCATGGGTCCTCCAGCTGCTTGTTCTCCTTCTTTCCTTTGATGTCATGAAGTCTTTGTTCGAACTTCTTCTTGGTAGGGCACCATCCATCGATCACTTTCTTTCTTGGTTTGTCATGTCATTGCTTCCTTTGTGGAAAGTGGCGTTCTTGACATATATCTGGTTCTCTTGTCATTTGGCTACTCCTTTGTCATCTTGTGTATGCTTCGGACTACTCTTCCCATGGATGCTTTGTTGTATTTGCTTGTTCTCATGCTCTGATCTAGTAGCCCTTCATGACTTCATCCTAATATTGCTTCAACATTAAATGGTGCTTATGTTGGATGGCTTCTTGATCATGACATCTTTGTAGAGTAAAATCAGTGATCTACACCTTTCATATCTCCAAGGCCTTCATAGGTTTCAAGGGTCCTTTGATCTTTGTCAGAGTTGTCATGCCTTCTTTCTGGAGATGTCTTCAAAATATCTTGTCAGATAGTGATTCTTTGTAACCATGGTGTTCTTCTCATGCTTTATCTCTTTCTTCATTTGTTTTTTCTTGGATAGATTGGTCAACCACCTTCTACTCCTTGTGGGAGCACTTCTTCATTGCCTGCTTCTTGGACTAGTTAGCATTTCTTCTTGCTTCTTAGCAATCTTATATGTGATTATTTCCTTTTGTTGACCTTTATTGCATAGTAGTACATGCCTTCGAGCATGTCATTGGTGAAAGAGATTATTTCATACTTGAACTATTCGCATGACTCAATAATATACATGTATTAACTTTGATGCATACATACCTCATCTTGATTCTCCTTTGATCATCTTAGCTTCATTTGGTTGTCCTTGGTGTGGCCCTTCTTGCTTCATCTTAGCTTGCCTGCATATCATCCTTTTCTTGAATCCCTTGAATGGGACTCCCAATGAGACCTCTGCTTTGGAGATTCCATTAGAGGATCTTGAAGACCCTTACCCTGCAAATGTTTCTTTCTTTTTGACGATGGAGGTCTTCTAAGATTCTTAATCATGATCATTTTTCTTTCATTATGGATGAGGTCCTATACTAGGTATGCTCCTTCTACATGAATATCTTGAGCTATATCTACCACCCTGCTATATTCTAGAAGATATTTCTAACCATGCAATTTCTTCTATTTATAAATGCTCCTTCTACATGAGTATTTTGAACTCTATGTACATCATGCTTCAAGATTCTAGAAGATGTTTCTAACCATGCAATTTTATTCTATTCCTACATGCTCCTATACTAAAAACTTTGAAAGAAGACTTTAAGTAAAGAAGTAGACTTAGTCATAGTAGAGATCCAGTGGATGTTCCTTCTTTTTCTTCTTTTCTTCTTCTTTCACCTTTTGAGTCATGTGAGCTTCTTCCCTTTTCTTTTGTTATTGTTGTCCTTCTTAAGTTTTGGACAATTCCTTTTGTAGTGTCCATATTCTTGGCATCCAAAGCATTGGATTTTGGACATATCTCCATTGTTTGTTCTTTGTGGACCAAATTTTCCAAATTCTCCCTTTTTCTTGGCCATGGTAGCAAATTCTTGCTCTTTTGATCCCACATCTTCTTTTGCTTCCAGTCTTGTTTCCTCTATTTTGCATAGAGACCACATTTCACTTAGTGGGGGTGGCTTCCTTCTTGGCATATATGCTTGATGTGAAGTTGCCCCAATCCTCAGGTAGAGCATTGAGTACTAGAGTTGTCATTTCTTTGTCAGAGATGACTTCCCCTAGCTCTTGAAGTTGATCCCTCATCTCAGAGATCTTCATGAAGTAGGGAGTTATTCCTTCCTTTGATATCTTCATCTTGTATAATTCATTTCCTAGAGATATTACTTCTCCAACTGTGGTTACCGAGAATAGCTCTACTAGTTTATCATCTAGATAACCGGATTCGCCCTAAAGGCCCCTCGAATCTCGAATCTAGCGAATACGACGCGATTCGGTCTTGATTCGTGTCCAAATGCAATGACACGTCGTGTCCTTTTCTAACTCGTCGAATCTGAGGTCGTGTCACGATTTTCACTTGCGTGTCACAATTTTGGGAATCGTGTCCTATTTCCAGGACTCGCTAAGCTCAGCGAGGGTATGAAAAAGGCGTGTTTGCTCATTACAGCCACACATTATTTCATTTGGCAAGTGATTTGTGAGGGTTTGCAGCAGGGAGTAGAGCATTCAGCCAGGAGAATCGACCACCGGTCCACCAGGTAAGTGCAACTGCATTTTTGATCTCACTGTTTGTAGAATGCAATTTCTTCCATAAACTAATGAATGGGGTGGTGAACCATTAACGGCTTACATTATAATAGTATGGACACTGCGGTTGTTATGAATGGGGTCGATTTGTAATGAAATTTCAAATAACTTTATATCTGGACAATGGAATCTATTTAATTATGTGTATCACTGTATTGTAACGGCAAGACAATGAGACATCCTTTTTTTTATGTTAATTTTCTTTCACACAAGAAGAGGCAACTACAAGTGTTATGGTGTTCCATAGACCTCTGCTAAACTGTTTGGTGATCTATCCATCCCCCAAAATGGCTCCTTTTTAACAGAAGTTAACCAAAGAGAACAATGTCTCAATGGTCGTTGCTAATGGTAACCCATTCTCAAAATACTCTGGAAACCTTGAATTTCCAAAAGACATGCTAAAACTGTCTCTGTTTTATGATAAATCATGTGGAAACCATCTGTTAAGTTTGAGTGATGGATGCTCATTGCTATCCTTAACAACTAGGCTTTTGTTAAGCTGCAAGCTAAGTAACCGGATTCGTCCTAAACCCCCTACGAATCTCGAATCTAGCGAATCCGACACGATTCGATTCGGATTCGTGTCCAAATCATATGACACGTCGTGTCCTTTTCCGACACGTCGAATCCAAGGTCGTGTCACGATTTTCAAAAGCGTGTCGCGATTTTGGGAATCGTGTCCTGTTTCCAGGACTCGCTAAGCTCAGCGCGGGTATGAAAAGGGCGTGTTTGGTCATTACAGCGACACATATTTTCATTTGGCAAGCGTTTTGACAGCTTAATGATTGAGTCTAGGCCCTAGTATTGATATGCTATTCATGGTAATGTTAAATTCTTAAAGTAAAAGTGACATTCTCCTTAATCTTCATTTTCATCCTTTTACTTAAATTTTTAACATTACCATGAAATGACTCAGGATGTTTGAGAGTGGTTCCGGCCTCATTGGATTTCATATGGAGAAAGTAGAATTTTTAGATTTC
>APFE030482417.1:185049-219193 GCA_000404065.3 Pinus taeda
ATAATATATAACGAATCCTACGTGTCCTGTTCTCGGGGGTCAGCGTGTCTGAATCTGACACCACGAATCTCGAATCCTACGTGTCCCGAATCCCCGTGTCAGGTGACTTAGTTTATCATAGATTTCTTTTGGTGTTTCAAGTTTGGAGACATAAGGAATGAAAGAGTCCTTGATAGATTCTACAAGAATCCTTTTGAGCTCTTGTCTTGTCCTTATTGTACTTGGCTAAGGCTTGAGTTTGTTCCTTAGCAAGAATAGTGATATTCCCTTTGATGTGTTCTAGAAGTTCAGTCTCCTTGAGAAGTAAATCAGTCATCGTCTTCCATGCAAGAAAGTTATTGGTACCTACCAATTTGTTGTTTTCCTTGCAAAAAGACATTGATGTATATTCAGAAGGGGACATATACTTGATAGATTTTGAGATGTAGTGGACTTGCTTTCTCCTTGAAGACTTGATGGCTTGCCTTCCTTAGATCTTGATGTTCTTCAAGTTGCTTTTTCCAAGTGGGCTTGCTTGATGACTTGTAGCTTGATGTAGGTCCTTCTTTGATTTTGTCTTTTTGTAGGTGCGTTTATGTAAGGCTCTTCTTCTTGCTTTGCAGTCTCTTCTTCTTGCTTTGTAGTCTTCCTTGATGAGTGATGGATGGTAGACCTTGTTGTTGTTGTTGTGATAGAGACTTCTTGGCTTGATGCTTCAACTTTGTAGATGCCCTTCCTTGACGAGTGTTCTTGAGATGCCCTTTCCTTGATGTGTCACCTTAGCTCCGATACCATGTTGAAGAATCAAGGGCAATTAGGTGTGGTGTGATTCTTCTTGACTTGGTAAAAATTTGTGAGTTTTTTTACAATTTGTCTTGTTAGTTTAATCTTTTTCTTCTTATTATTAATGCATGTGTGTTAACTTCAAGAAACTGCTACCAAATCCTAGAGCCTTGATAAGAATATCCTCCAAGCACAAGTCAAGTCCTTCCTCCTTTCTGCACTTTGTTTTGCCGGCACTTTGTCCTCGTCCTTCCGGCACTTAGTTCCCAGGCACTTAATTCTCCTCCTTCCGGCACTTCGTTCTTCTTTCAACTGTTGGTAGACCTTGTTGCACTTGCTCTAGAAGAGGAACTTATTCTTGGTCTATGATGAGACTCCTTCCTTGTGATGATCCCTTCCTTCCTCTTGACCAAATGAGCTTCTTCCTTGAGGTGTAGGTACAGACTTAGTATGACTGTTCTGCAGCCCTAATTTCTCACGCGTGTGGGAAGTTTACTTGATGTTATAGGCTCTTTGTCCTTCGCTTGAGGTTCCTTCTTCTTCACTTGAGTAGGAGGTCTTGTAGGCCTAGTTTTAACCCCAAACAATGAGAGATATTTGACTGAGTGTTGCTGCTGTCATAACCACAGAGACATCCGTCCTTTTCTCGCACGTGTGGCTGTAATCCACCCTAGAAACAGTCCTTTTGACTTCGGTCTAGACTTCTCCTTCTTCGCTGCACTAGAGGCTCCTTACACTTGTCTTCTCTTCACCTTTTCTCGGCTGCCCTTCTTCGCTGATGTCAGAGTTGAATGCTTGACGTTATGAGGGAGTGGACATCCTCTATATATAGAAGACTGTCCCTCCTTTAGGCTGACTTGCTGACTGTAGGCCGACTTGACTTATTTTCTTCGGATGGCTTCTTTTGATGGTGCCATTGCTTGGAGGAGACTTGACTTTGCTTGGGGTGTCTTCTTTGACTCTAATACATAAGTATACCTAGTGTAACATGCCCTTAAGGTCTTCAACATAATTCTTTTGACTCTTTGACTCACCTATAGCACTTAACATGTGCTAGCCCTATTTCAATGAGCAAGAAACTCATTGATATATATAATAAAAATAATATTTCTTTTCTTGAATAAATACAAATATCAAAAGTACATTTATGAAGACCGAACCTAGTTACATTTCCTTCAACAGGAAGCACATGGCATATCATCAGCTAATGGTGGCTAGTAGGGGCTGCTGGTTATATGGCTGATTGGCTCGCTGTCAAATGTAGGAGAAAAGTTTTCTCGTATGGGGTTACCCATTTTGGTGGGTAACAAGGCCAAGGCTCATTAATGAAGTAGATATTTCATTTGAGGAATCTAAATGTTTGTGGTTTCTTTGGAGAGGAATTTCTCTCCCAGAATCATGTCTGACGAAAAAATGAATAACGGATAAAGGAGAGAAATCAACTACTATCTGTTGAACAGTTAAATCATATTACGAAATCTGTCTTCTTTAGCAATCTGTTTATCTTGTAGCAATCCTTTCAAAACTTACTATCCCCTAGAGAAATTAAATAAATTTACAGGCTACCAATCATTCCTAGTCTTGTCATTCAGTTTGAGAAAATACTTGAGCGTTAATGCTTCCAGCACGACTGTAGCAAATATATATTTTGGCCTGCATGTCTATCTCTATTTTTTGCTGTATGTCTTAGATGTCTTTGGGTGCTTCCAGGTTGTATTGCATTACGTGTAACACCTGCCATTGCAATTACTCTGGTTTCCTTTTCATTTTTTTTATAATACATGTCCTTTTTTATGTCTTTGGCAAGAATCAAAATATAATTGATATTAGCTCCTCAACTGACACACAAACTTGTTTTGCTCTATTCCAAAATGATGGCATTGCCAACATCCCCTCATTCCTGTAAATCGTGAAGATGATCAAGCAGTATAATTTTATGGTGATCGATCTTAACTCATCTTCTGCATTCTATGATGTTATATAGAAACTAATATCGAAGGTTTCAGGAATCATGCCAACATCCATCCTAGGGGGAATTACTAACTACTATTTTAGTTTCACATCAATACTAGAAAATGTTAACAGTAAGAAATTATGCTGTAATTTACATCAATTATGGTAGAAGTTCACGAGTTCTTTGTTAAAGTTTCTTGAGCTTTCTCTTTGATCTATTTAGTATTTGCTTCTTCACAGAAGTTTGCAGCTCGGGTTCTTGGATGAATAAAAATTGAGAGTGGCAGTGCCTTCCTAATGATGTCATCGTATCTTGCAGCTTATACATAACAGAGATACATTTGTAAAGCTTCTTGCTAAGCACACTGGAAATGTGAGTTGAGTATAGTTGCATACCTTTTTATTTTTATATTTATTTTTTAATCACCATTTGACAAAATGAAGGAGAATTACTAGTTGTAATGATGCTTCTTGATTGACAGCCATTTGAGACAGTTGCAAAGGCTATGGAGAGACCCTTGTACATGTTTCCCAGGGAAGCTGTGGAATTTGGAGTGGCCGACAAGGTAAATATTGTTTGGTTCCCACACTTGATTCCTTCTGTCATTCTTGAGAACATAGACTCTGGCTTGTAGCATCATTAGTAAACCTGGATTATGTAATTAGCTTCTTCTAGACTCATGAGAAGTCTAGTTGTTAACATACAATCTGTAGGATCGTAAAACTATATATATATATATATATATATATATATATATATATATATATAAACAATAACTGGGTAAATTATATTGATATAGAAAACTACGGCTGTTGTCGCAGCAGAAGTTACATCACAGTATCATTTCACATAGTTTCAAAATAGCTATTATGCAGTCCAAATAAAGTCCTACTTCAGGATAAAAACAGAGAATGCCATTGTCCTTATACAAAACTATTTGGTTCTTGTTGATACTTCATTTTCTAAAATAAATGCCTAATATTCTTATAACCCTGAAAATGTTGAAATTAACAAAGGGCATAGTGACTGTCTGCATCATCCAGATCCGTGCCTTCTGGTTCAGGGTCTTGATTCACGATTTACATTTCCTTGTCAAGCTGGTGCACCGATCCATTTATCTCACCCCTGGATGAGTGAGCTGAAAGTCTTTGGTTTGAGGCCATGGACTGGTCACCCGTGCTTAAATTGAGTGCCAAATTTCAAAGAAGGTTGCATTCTGCTTCCAAGACTGCCAATTGTTGCTTCATTTCCATCAGGGACCCCATAATTTCTGATCCCTGAGTTGTAATCTGACATTATATTTCATGTATTTTGGATTTAACATTGAAAATTGAAGACCTGTTGCAGTGAATGTGTTCCTTGTGGTTCCTGAGGACTGCAGATTTCTTGAAATTTTTAAGAATCCATCGGGTACCCACTATGACCAATAAATTTTGTTAGTGCAGAATGGTTGACATTGCTTACACTCTCACATCACATTTCCTGGCTCCTGAGGAGATGCCTCTGTCCCAAATTCAAGAACTGGATTAATATATTGCAGAATCGCAAGAGGAATGAACCGAATTTAAAGGCAATGTCAAGATAAAACCACCTGTTGTCCTGTGTACCAATATATCACCAGGGATGAGTTTTCCCTGATAACTTCCAATCAAACAGCAAAACCCAAATACCAACCAGAAGGCAATGAAATTTATTACCTGGTGAGAAAGATTGTAATACCCCCTGCGCCTTTCTAATGGCAATGTTATTTTCCCACCACGAGCCGGCGACATAAGAAACCACTGGAAATAAGAATGCAAATTTAAGGCATGGAGCATGCGAAGGAGGGACTTGCCTCCCTTCTCATTACTGTTCAAATTCTTGTTGAGAAGAGCAATGTGGTGATGACAGTTTAAGTGGCTGTGGTAGCTTGCCATGTGATGGTTTAGTACCTCTAAATGTGTCTTTGTTCTTATCATTGATTAGTGGATGGTTTGTTAATGCCATTAACCATTAAATGCGCCCCCCTTCCCCTTCCCCTTCCCCCCCTCCTCCCACCTTTAGTTGTTGATTCAAAATTTGCCCATTGATCTGCTTCACAATTATTTTCTCACAGGAAAGGATAGTATTTGATATTGGTAAAGGAGTTTGTTTGCTTCGTTCAACAATTGTGGCTACAAGATTGTCTCTTGGTGCCAAATTACAAGGCAAGTAGTTTATGAGAGTCTTGGAGAATCCCATCACAATCAAAGATTCCACACCAGTACCTTTAGCTATTTTGAGTCCTTGCCCCAGCACACATGCTTTGATTCTATTGTTGGATACAACACCAAGCCTACAAGCAAACTAGGATTCTGTTGCTCCTCCAGGGTCCAGGATGACTCCCACCTGCACCTTCCACCCCATCAAATTCAATATTACATAGAAGCTTCAGATCTTACTAAATTGAAATATCAATCTGTGCAGGAAGTTAGTTTTCTATACTTGAAACTGAACTGTTCTGTTTTGCTGTTGAATGACTAGTTCACCATATGGATAGGTTAGTTTAGGCATTCTTGAAAAACTTTTAAGTACTAAATTACTAATTGTATAGGGACAAGCCCAGGGTACACCTCAGACTTTTCCTCTTTATTTAATATTCCATCTTTCTTTTCCCCTTGGCTAGTGTATTCTACTGTGATTATAACCTGTTGAGCGAAGTTATAATGAATAATCTAGAGTTTGATGACAAAAAATACTTGTTATATATCACTACACCTACTCCTTGATGGCCATTCTTGGGGACTATTCTCTTCTTGGGTATTGGCACATGTAATGGGGGCTATTGATGACCATTCCATACCTGAACTTGGCAAATTGTATGAATTTTATGAGTTGTTGTGAAGTTAATGTGATCTATCTAGTGGCATTTATATTTTGATGTTATTCACTTTTGATATTGAATTGGACTTGTGTACATGCCTTCAGATCGGTGACTATGTTGGGACAATTTGAGCCCCTCTTGGACATGCTTTGAAGTTTGCATGACTATGACTTGGGTTGAGTCTTGGTCCTTTGGAAGGCATTGAGGGGCTACTTGCACACTTGATGGAGGCCATCCCATGTTGAATTTTTAGGCCATCCTCTAAAATGATAATTACTTCTTATGATTTCCATGAGAATAATATTTATCTTGTGATCTTTTCCATCATAAAGCAATTACACAGAAATATTAACAGTAAAACAAAATGCTCATAAAGAGATAGCCACACAAGAACACAAGAGTTTACCCTGGGAAAACCCAGCAATCCTTTCCTTATAGGATCAATTCAACAAGAGAGACATCAAAGTCATAGACAAACAGACCAGCAAGATGACGAGTCCAACCGTCCACCAAGAAGCCAAGTTGTTAAAATTGGCAACTAGGGCCAAACTCCATGTGGGTCAGCTTATTTATGGCAGCTGATATTTTTATTGGATCCCTCTCGTCGAGAGGTGTAGGATTGATCTAAAGATCATCCGATTCCGATAAGTATTTATGCAGATATGAATTTATTTTGATTATGGAATTATTATCAAGCCGACCTGCAACTTGAGTAGGCATAGAAGCCCAATAGACATACCTATTCATCATCTACGTTTTAGTATAAATAGAAGAGGACTTGAAGTCATTTAGATATACTCTTCATGTGACCTCCTCTCCACGTCTTGGGTTTTTGGTGAAGGAGAGACACAATGAAGATACGCTGAACTAAAGATGATGCCCTAACTGCTATGATGCCCTAACCACTGTGATGCCCTAGCCGCAGTAAGCTGTAGGCTTATGAGGATGCAAACAGAGACCTTATATGCTGTTCATGGAAACATTTATACACAGCCAATGAAGACACCCTATGCGCAGTGATGGAGACATTCATACGTATACAATTCAAACATTTTTGCAATGAGGTTTAGGATCTCGGATGCCTCTGAAATAAAATTACCATGTCTACTGTATAAAGAACTTGGATACATATGATGTTTTTTAAGAGCAGTTACAGGATGAATGTCGGAACTCTGTCCACTATAATGATCACACCATCAAGGGAATGAAACTGCAGTGGAGCCGCAGTCAAGGTTGTCAAAGTGCAGTCATAGTAATGAAGCCGCAGTAAGGGTAACGATGAAGCCATAAAGAAAATGGATCCGCATTTCTATATGGGATAAATCTAGGGTTCAGTTGCGTCCTCGACTATAAGGAGCAGCAAATTCCAGATCAGCCTCCAGCCTCCTCTCGGCATACCTGTAATAAAAGATGATGCCCTTGGATGGATAGAAAAGATAAGTCAGCGTGTGATCTACCTTCACTATGACATACCTGTAGCAGCCTCAACAAAGATGTATTGCAAAGCCATGGAAGAAGTTTCCATCATAATAGAGATTCTCGACATACATAAAGAAGGAGACTGTATCATCACAACATAAGGCAGTCTCATCATACTTCAAGGAAGAGTGATAATGATCATAGTCTTGATCATGACTAAAATTGATCATACATAGATGTGATCTCATAGTCTCGGAGAAACTCAGTGCAACATAATGATGCATGATGATATAAGCATGAGCAGCATAATGATGAATGAGATCATAAGCATGAGCAACATAATGATGCATGATGATATGAGCATGGGCAGCATGATGATGAATGAGATCATGAGCATGGGCAGCTTGATGATGGATAAGATCATGGAAGATGTAGCATGATGAGCAGCATGAAGATGAGAGCAGCTCAATCATCAAGGTTCAACACATGTGATAGTACAACAAGGTGTCACACAGTAATGTGCAACAAATAGACGAGATGCAATACTATGATAGGTGAACGAGTCACCTTAGAGAATCAGTTGAAGCAATATGTCTTCAACTGATCTGATGAGATATCAAAAGTCAAGTATGGACTTCTATTGTAAATGTACTATCTCTTTCACTTTCTTTGCTGAACTTTGAAGAACATAAAAGAAGAATTGATCAAGGGTTTCCCCACATTGGGGTTTTTCCTTGGCTGGCGCCACATCTTGTGTCCTCTTCTCTTGGCTTGTCTTCTGTGATTTATATTTATGTTCTATCTGCAATTTACTTTAATGTTGATGTGATTGCTAATTATGAAAATTTAAATAAATTGCTCTAGCATAGAACATACCAAAACTTAACATGGTATCAGTGGTGAGGTGAAGACAATGCCCAAGCAAGAGCGAAAGAGCAATCACCGAAGACAATTGGGACAAGACAAAAGGATCAATGGGTTCCTCATAATTCACCCTGGGTGAAGTCGAAGTAGAGAATATTATCAGAATGGTGCAACGGAAGGTTCTGATGACCTACCTAAAGATCACTTCATTGGGAAGTTCGGATGTAAGGGTGGAAGGAAAGACAGATGCCTTGGTTACAATAAGTTCGGCCATTATGCGAAGGAGTGTCTGAATGGCAGAGATACTTTTCTTAATGAAGATAAACAAATCATTCCAGGGTCAAGGGAATGACAGGTAATACAGTTCATCAAGGAGAAATGGTCGACTCTTCAAAGAAAGCAAGGAACCTCAGGTATGAAGAATCAAATGTTGTTTCTGATAAGATAAAGAAGTGTTATCTTGTATTGGACATCTCCTTCAGCTTCTTTGGGAATTTGGTTTATTATTTGTAGTGCCTCAAGGCACTTCATCGGATAGATGGGTGCACTCTCTAATTTGATAGAGATGGAAACAATTGTGGAATTATACTTGGAGCCAATGCCACCTATCTCGGGAAGGGTGTAGGGAATGTTACCTCTCAATTGAATGAGGGTAACTCGATTCATTTACAGAATCTCTTTGATGTACCTGATCGCTAGAAGAACTTGATGTCCATTTCAGCAATGGAAGTCAAAGGTTACAGGGTGGCACTCATCGATGGAAAGGTACATGTTTGAAAATAGATTTTTCAAAGATGTTTTTGAGTTAAGGGTTGTATCAAGTTGTAGGAAGTCCACTGGGAACCATGTCCATTGACAGAGCATCGGAGGTCTGTGAATCAGATGGTGACAGGGATGCCTAAATTCAAAAAGAGCATGAAGGTACATGTCTGAAATGTACTGAAGGAAAATCTTATAAGGGGGACCGTTCCCCTCATGCAGCAGGTCCACAGGGTTGAAACCACCCGGGGAGTTTGAGATTCATGATCGGGAATCTCATGTATACAGGTGAAAGAAAGCCCTCTATGGCTTGAAGCAAAACACCTCGGGCGTAGTATGAGAAGATTGACAGCTGTTTGATGAAGCTGAGATTCACTAGGAGCGGAATCGATACAAACCATTACTCGAAGGTTGTGGATGATAGACCTCTCATATCGGCACCTATGTCTGACAGGTGCAGACCCTCTCATTTGTAGGAGACAGAGGGAGTTGGATTCCGAATGTGGAATGATAAGTTGCAAGCCTGTGACTAGCTCGAGGATCTTAACTTTCAGAAGTTACATGGTAGTGATGTCGGACCAGATTTGGGAAATGCCTCTGAGTTTCATAAACTCATTCGCGTTGATGTTCTTGGTGAACCTCTGGCCGGACATATGTTTTGCAGTTAGCATGGTGAGCTCATATTTGGTTTAGCTTCACTGGATTGGTGCCTAGAATCTTCTGAGATATCTTCAGGGCACAATCTTTCATGGATTGAGATAGACTGCTTGGAATATTTCAAATGCTGAGTGGGTAGGCAGTGTGAAGGATCACTAGAGAACTTCTCAGTGCTGGTTCTCCTTGGGATTTGCTTCGATATCCTGGATGAGCAGGAAGCAGAAGACGGTGGTTCTGAGCGCCATCCAAGCAGAATACATTGCTGCTAGCATGGCCTACTGTGAGGCAGTCTAGTTGCGGAAGCTCTTCAGTGAGCTGTTTGTACACATGATGAATACCACTGTGATTGTCGGTGACAACTAGAGGTGGGATTCGATTATAGAGGAATCTCGTATTTGATGATTGCTCCAGCAAATAAACATCAGATGCTGCCTTATCTGGGATATGGTAAGTCAATGAGCAAGGAGGCTCCATTGCATTGGGACTGATGTATAGGTCACTGACATTTTGACAAAGCCCTGGGGAAAGATCAAATATGTGATTTTCCCGTACGACTTGGAGTCGTTGAGAGATCCTTGTAAAAGGGTCCTGCATGTTGCATACATTGAGCTCTGGGAGCTCTGGGGGCTTACGATTCTTACTGGAACAAAATACGACCATAGGGTGACTCACCCTTGCCTGGTGGTGCGCACTGGGACAAGATGATTCGCTTTCTTGTGAGATAGGATGATTTGCTCTCCTATGGATAGGATGATTCGCTCTCCTGTGGACAAGATGATTTGCTCTCTTGTGTAGCAGGATGATTAGTTCTCCTGTGAGGTTTGGATGATGTGTTCTCCATGACAAAGTGTAGCAGGATGATTAGTTCTCCTGTGAGGTCTGGATGATGTGTTCTCCATGACAAAATGTAGCAGGATGATTAGTTCTCCTGTGAGGTCTGGATGATGTGTTCTCCATGAAAAAATGTAGTAGGATGATTAGTTCTCCTGTGAGGTTTGGATGATGTGTTCTCCGTGACAATTGTAACAGGATGATTAGTTCTCCTGTGAGGACGAGATTGATTAAGTTCTCCTGTCGAGGCATCCTACCCATGCAGTCAGGGACTCATGGGAAGTACCTCTCATCTAATCAATGAGTAGGGAAATAAAGATAGGGACCATAGTAGTACCGATGGACGCGTCGCTGTATCTATTGTACTCCCTACGCTAGGATGACCTTCATTGATCTGGGATCAATGATACTAGTTTGGGACCAGTGGTAGGGGTTGTACCCACTATGATGTTGACTTCGGGTTGGTTGAGACTAGTCTGGGACTAGCGGTACATACTCTGAGACTGACTTCAAGTTAGTGGAG
This sequence comes from Pinus taeda, assembly GCA_000404065.3. Lineage (NCBI taxonomy): Eukaryota > Viridiplantae > Streptophyta > Pinopsida > Pinales > Pinaceae > Pinus > Pinus taeda. The sequence goes on from APFE030482417.1 coordinate 195,661, forward strand.
CATTGGTCTAGGACCAGTGAGAGTGGTACATACTATGACGCTGACTTCGGGTCAGTTGAGACTTGTCTGGGACCAGTGGTACACTCTTTGAGATTGATGATACTGGTTTGGGACCAGTCGTAGGAGTGGTACCAACTATGGCGTTGACTTTGGGTCAGTTGAGACTAGTCTGGGACCAGTGGTACGCACTCTGAGACTGACTTCCGGTTAGTGGAGAATGGTATGAGACATTCTCGATCAATTCTTCTTCTTCATGGTTCAGTAGAGTAGAGTTGAGCAGAGCAGAGCAAGCAGAGCTCAACTGAGTTGAGCAGAGCCAACAGAGCTGAGTAGAGCAGTGCAGGGCACTGATGGCAGAGATAACACAACTGGACATATGGATCAGCGGATGGAGTTCTCCCTAGTTGAGAGGGAGTGTTAAAATTGGCAACTAGGGCCAAACTCCATGTGGGTCAGCTTATTTATGGCAGCTGATATTTTTATTGGATCCCTCTCATTGAGAGGTGTAGGATTGATCTAAAGATCGTCCGATTCCGATAAGTATTTATGGAGATATGAATTTATTTTGATTATGGAATTATTATCAAGCCGACCTACATTTTGAGTAGGCTCAAAAGCCCAATAGACATGCCTATTCATCATCTACGTTTTAGTATAAATAGAAGAGGACTTGAAGTCATTTAGATATACTCTTCATGTGATCTCCTCTCCACGTCTTGGGTTTTTGGTGAAGGAGAGACACAATGAAGATACGCTGAACTAAAGATGATGCCTTAACTGCTATGATGCCCTAACCGCTGTGATGCCCTAGCCGCAGTAAGCTGCAGGCTTATGAGGATGCAAACAGAGACCTTATACGCTGTTCATGGAAACATTTATACACAGTCAATGAAGACACCCTATGTGCAGTCATGGAGACATTCATACGTATACAATTCAGACATCTTTGCAATGAGGTTTAGGACCTCGAATGCCTCTAAAATAAAATTACCGTGTCTACTGTATAAAGAACTTGGATACTTATCATGTTCTTGAAGAGCAGTTACAGGTTAAATGTCGGAACTCTATCCACTATAATGATCACACCGTCAAGGGAATGAAACTACAGTGGAGCCGCAGTGATAGTAATGAAGTCGCAGTAAGGGTAACGATGAAGCCGCAGTCATAGAAATGAAGCCGCAGTAAGGGTAATGATGAAGCCGTAGTCATAGAAATGAAGCCGCAGTAAGGGTAACGATGAAGCCATAAAGAAAATGGATCCACATTTCTATATGGGATAAATCTAGGGTTCAGTTGCGTCCTCGAATATAAGGAGCAACAAAATCTAGATCAACGTCCAGCCTCCTCTCGGCATACCTGTAATAAAAGATGATGCCCTCAAATGGATAGAAAAGATAAGTCAACGTGTGATCTGCCTTCACTATGACATACCTGTAGCAGCCTCAACAAAGATGTATTGCAGAGCCATGGAAGAAGTTTCCATCATAACAAAGATTCTCGACATACATAAAGAATGAAACTGTATCATCACAACATGAGGTAGTCTCATCATACTTCAAGGAGGAGTGATAATGATCATAGTCTTGGTCATGACTGAAATTGGTCATACATAGATGTGATCTCATAGTCTCGGAGAAACTCAGTGCAGCATAATGATGCATGATGATATAACCATGAGCAGCATAATGATGAATGAGATCATGAGCATGAGCAACAAAATGATGCATGATGATATGATCATGGGCAGCATGATGATGAATGAGATCATGAGCATGGGCAGCTTGATGATGGATAAGACTATGGAAGATGCAGCGTGATGAGAAACATGAAGATGAGAGTAGCTTAGTCATCAAGGTTTAACACATGTGACAGTACATCAAGGTGTCACACGGTAATGTGCAACAAATAGACGAGATGCAACACTATGATAGGTGAACGAGTCACCTTAGAGAACAGGTGAAGCAATATGTCTTCAACTGATCTCATGCGATATCAAAAGTCAAGTATGGACTTCTATTGTAAATGTACTATCTCTCTCACTTTCTCTATTGAACTTTGAAGAACATAAAAGAAGAATTGATCAAGGGTTTCCCCACATTGGGGTTTGTCCCTGGCTGGCGCCACATCTTGTGTCCTCTTGTCTTGGCTTGACTTCTGCGATTTATATTTATGTTCTATCTGCAGTTTACTTTAATGTTGATATGATTGCTAACTATGAAAATTTAAATAAATTGCTCTAGCATAGAACATACTGAAACTTAACACAAGTCAACCCTACAAAATAGCAGCTTGAAAGATTTTTCAAAGGGTCAGTCAAAGTCCCTCTCTTCCATAGTAAATTTGGACTTCTCCACAGAATCTATACACAGAAAATTTGGCCCTGTCTGGTCACACGTGCGAGCAACAGAGAGATCATCTTCCACACGTGCAAGATCTCTTTCTCTTCTAGCTTCAATCTTCTTTTCTTTGCTCGCCTTTGCATAAGGGAGCAAAAATATATCTTTTTATGATGAGATCCAAATTGCTCAATGAAGGATATCAAATGACCTTATATATTGTCTCTTTGGGAGCTGAATATGTGCCTCTTTAGGGATGAGCCTTGTTGTCGCACAAAGTGTCTAGGCAGCGCGACAACGCTCAGAGTAAGGGTTGTCACTCTAATCCTTACTCCGTTTAGATTCTCTCTTAGAGAAGTCAAGGGGGGTAGTCCCTAAGGTTAACAAATGAGGGTAGCCTGTGGAACACGAGCTCTAGGAGATTTTAAGGATGAACAACTTGATGAATTTAAAGCAAGTCTCGATCAACTAAGATAGATAGATTAAAATAAGACACAATCACAAGATATAAATGACTACAAACCAGTGCCTTTAATATTTGAATTAACAGCATCTTGACCATAGAAAATCATGAAAATTTAAGATTTTGCACTTAACACTAGAAACACCAAGGAATTTTAAATTAGCATTTTAATTATTCCTTAGGCAATTTCTTTAATGGTAAATGAAGAAATCAAAATCTCTTAATGTGACGGAACTAAAACAAATCAAAGGGTTAATAAATTAAAATTTTAATGGGCCATAGGCCACATTAAATTTTTTAATGTGAAAGCGCAAATACCTTTAATTTATTTCATTTTTAATTTTTAGAATTTTTTTACTTTTTAAAATTTTAGAATTTTTGATTTTCTAGTTTTAGAATTTTTTTATATTTTTTAAATCGAAATCATAAAAAATGAAAAATGTGAAACTAAATAAAATAAATTTAAAAATTAAAAAATAAAAGCCAAAACAAAAATTGATTTTTTTATAAAATAAAAAAAAATGAATCTAAAGTATCATTAAACGAAATCAGATTTCTTTTTAAAAATAAAAATGATCGACCTAAATCCTAACGTGAAGACTAATAAATGAAACCCAAAATAAAAGTAAAAAAATCGAACGTGTTTGCTTGGTTTGTGTTTGCAGATCTCAACGACGGGGAGAGGAGGTTTGCTCGACGAGAAATAGACAGAGCTCAAGCAAGGAAGAGATCTGCGCAGAGATGGATTGTAGGAGCCGCATGCAGAAAGAACGAGGAGCAGGGAGGGAGCAACAAGGAATGGACATGTAAATTTGTTACAGGGACGACAGAGCTAATGAGGACTTGCATAGACGGAGAGTAGGGCAAGCTTGAGCCTGTTTGGTATGGTGGGATGGATGGAGCAACAAGGGGATTTGAAGAGGCAGTTACAAATTGGATAAGGCTACGAGGAGGATAAGGCTGCGTTAGGGTTTTCGAAGAGGCAGTGAGCAGAACACGTGGAGGGAGGAAGGTACGCGGGTTGAGGGTTGAAGGTGAGAGAAAAAGGAGCAAATGATGATAGCAGTAAGGAATTACATAGGTTGATGGAGGGAAAGACTGCGAGTAGGCAACAAACAAATCCGAAATTTTGTTGGAAAACCCCAGGCAATAGAGAAACTATAGCCCATAACTCAAGATAAGCCCAGAAAAACAAATTTCACACCAATTTATTTTTATGCTTCAGATTTATCGATGAAACGCTTATAAAAATTTTCCAGATAAAAAAAAAAAATTCAAACCCTTGTACCACAAAATAGGCTGGATAATATCCCTGCATAAATGATTTTGAGGCCAAATCTAACCCTCCACGGCCTAGATCTAGCTTCAAATCAAACTTCACCTTCAGATCTGCAACTTGTACCTGAAAACAAAAACACCCAAAACCCAGATATACAAAAAAATAAAAATAAAATACCAGAAACCCAAGTTAGAAAACCCAATTTGTTTTACAAATCTATTAGTTTTGAGGAGTGTGAGTCCAGCTCCGCTCCCAGATTTGATAATCTAAGGCTCTCAAAAGCCAAATTTTATCAATTACGCACATAAAAATTAATTTTTAAAATTTTAAAGGAGGTGCTTAGCTTGAAACCCTTCATGTATCACCAATAAAAATCTTATGATAAGCCTGGGATTAAATTTAATTAACACCGATGATCTAAAAATCAAGACTTTCTTGCAAAACTCAATTCAACCATCAAAATAGAGCGAGAAAATAATAATAAAATTCAGATAAATAGAGATATCTGCTATTACATTCAAAATTTAAATTATCATTTAAATCCCAACAACTGAGCAAGATACTTGTACTCAAATCACTCTTTCAAAAGCTATCATCAATGGCTAAAAAACGTTTACGCATGAAAATGACACATCTTACAATATTTCCATGAAGAGTAACACCGGTGAAAATTAACCCCAAAGTTTTTCTTTATTATTCAGAAAAAGATTACACGAGCTTTTCGCTTAGCACACGACTCAAAGATCGGATGGATCAACTGACAACTGACTTCTTATTTAAAGGTAAATCTTCCAACGGCTAGTTCGAGTGATCCTCGTCAAAGCAATCTCGACTGTTGATGAGGATTAAAATTTCTTTTAATCTTATCCGTCGAAATATTGAATTTTTGAGGAAATTTGAATTTTTCAATTAAATGCATCTTAATTAACTCAAAAATAGAAATTTTGAGTTAATTTTCTAAAAAATTTGACTTTGACTTAACCCTAGGGACCAAAGGCTTAAAATTTAGCAAAATAATTAATTTACCTTAGTCCCGAGACCTTCTAAAATTTCATTTTTAAGGACCGACGAATTTTGCAGTTGGAGAATTTAAATTTACCTAGGACCTAGAATTAATTAAATTTTGGCTTAGGATTTTAATTAATTTTTGGCCAGAAAATTTAATTAATTAACCTATGAGAGGATAAATAATTTTTCCAACCCTCAAGATATTTAACGTCATAATTTTCATATTTTTTACATCATAAGGGGGAAAAGCCATCTGTAATAGACCCTCACAAACTACCCATTTCTGTGACACAAATATAATCAACAGACCAAGCAATTTGTAATAAAATAACCTAACCAAATAGTTAGCATTATTCCCAAATCACTTTTACAGAGAGTTGATCTATAACAGTAGGATTCGCCTAAGATCCTAGTGACAAAATACATTCCAGCTTTGGGGTGAGACTGAAGGAAAACTTTGTCGACCATTCGTGAATGGATCGCATAATGGGTTTACGTTATAACATGATGATCAGGCTGCTGATGATAGCGGGACGACACAGACACATTGATCAGGCGCTATCTCTTTTGCGAAAAAAGGGAGTGTACTGCTATGGGTTGTTGACATGTAGTGGTCAACATCTAGCTCTACATGGGGACACGTTGCTACATCAGAGGAATGTGAGAATCCAGAATCTGCATCCACGCACACACAAGATAACATAAGTAGTGTCCATTCAAAAATCATCTTATAACGTTAAGCACATGAAAGATATAATCTATTCATTTATTAACTATCCTAATAGCATGAAAAACAAACATAACTACAAAATGAAACGCTGAAATGAAAGGGTGTAGGGTTAGGAATACAATACAAAGGATGCCCAATGGCATCATATGTCCTCTCTGAAGTATAATTTGAGCATTTGGCCATTCCTGGGTAAATCCATTGGTTCGCCTTCCAACGTGCTCAAGTGGAATGAGTTGGGTCCAGTGACGCCTCGAATGATGTATGGTCCCAGCCACAAACTATCAAATTTGTTATGCTTTCCTGGTTTCTCATTCTTTCGATCCCACAACAAGACCATATCTCCAACCTGCAAAGATCTAGGACGAGATTTTTTGTCAAAGATTTTCTTGATGTTAGATTGATTCTTATACATATTATCAAAAGCCTTCCTACGAGTTTCATCCAACTCCACAAGCTGATAAATTCTATTTTGGACAACAGTTTTGTCTTTAGTAAAGTACTGAAGGAGTTGGTAAGCTAGAAATTTAAGGTGTACTGGCAAAATTGCATCCATGCCATAGACTAGTTCAAAGGGAATTTTACTAGTAGCTTTCTTTTTTGTTATCCTATCTGCCCACAAAGCATAATTTTACTGACCCAAGATCGCTTGTTATCTCCCACTATTTTCTTGATAATGGTTATAAGATTTTTATTACTTGATTCAGCCAGGCCATTACCCTGAGGATAATAGTTAGATGAATGAGATAACACAATGGCATACTTAAAACAAAATGATGAAAGTTCCATAGAACTTAAAGACTTAGCATTGCCAGTAGTGATCTTCGCAGGGACACCAAATCTAGTAATTATTTGATTTTCAAGAAAGTCCATAATATCCTTTTCAGTGGCATTCTTAGTTGGAATGGCTTCTACCCATTTTGTAAAATAATTAGTAGTGGTCAAAATCCATGAGTAGCCATTGCTAGAATTTTCATGAAATTCCCCTATGAAATCCAAACTCCATTGTTGAAAAGGAGCCTTAACAACCATGGGTTGAAGGGGCATGGCAACTAGCTTCTGTTTCCCCTAACAAATTTGTGCACATCAATAAAAATTAAAGGCCAGTAATATCCAACTCTAAGGATTTTGTGGGCAGTAGTTCTAATAGCATAATGCCATCCACAAAATTCAAAGTGAAACTCAAAAATCAACCTTTTAGACTCAACTTCATCAACACATCTAAGTATAATGCCCTCTGGATTTCACCACCCAAGGCCATCCTTCATGAGGCAATACTTTATAGCCTTTAATCTAAGAGCCCTTTTTTTATGAGCAACTAAATGGCTAGGACATGTAAGATTCAATAGGTAATATATAATATCCTTGTACCATTCATGCTCTCCTAACCTTTGCAGCTTAGGTGAAGATGAATCGTTAAGACAAATCAAACCAAGAGATTGCTCGTTATTTTCAATTAACATCTCAGCTAAACCTTGACCCTTGACCAACTTGGTGGGTTTAATTTCCAAACCATATTCTTGAATTTTCGTTACCCACCTTTCACGGGTTCCTAAGCAATCAACTTGAGTCAATATATCTTTGATAGCGGAATGTGGGACGTAAGCTATGACTTTGGAATATCCCACATATGTCCTGAAATGCTTAAGAGATTTAACTAATGCATAAGCCTGCTTTTCCATGGTAGTGTAATTGAACTCAGAATTTTGAAGCACTCTACTCATGAAAGCATTAGGTTGTTCTTGCTAATCCTTATTTTTCTGAAGTAAGACACCAACAATGGTATCCTCAAAAGCAAAGGAGAAAATCATGAAATCCTTGGAATAATTGAGACTAATTAAAACAAGAGCTTTGGCTATAGCATTCTTTATTACTTGAAAAGCCTTTCTACTGTCTTCTTTTCACATAAAATTTGCATCTTTTTTCAAAAGACTTTGAATAGGCTTCGCTAATTCTGCGTAATTCAGAATAAATCTTCTAAGGAAATTTATTTTTCCTAAGAAGGACTGGAGGGATTTTAGATTATGGGGCAGAGGAATCTTTTGAATTGCCTCAACCCTTTTAGGATCAATCTTGATCCCATCCTTTGAAATTATGTGGCCAAGTAACTTCCCTTCAGTTACCCCAGATTTAGCAGGATTTAAAGAAATGCCAAATTCCCTACATTTGTCAAAAACTTGCCTAAGATGACTTATATGATCAATACAATTCCTAGAAAAAACAGTAAGGTCATCTTGATATATTTCAATGAAGTTTCTAATTAAACCTTTAAAAGTGATGTAGGAGCATCCAGCGTAGCAATTTCATTATATTCTAGTTAACTTAGGGGGGTCATGTGTTTTCAAAGAAGTTGGATTCCTATGTATCAAATTAATGTAATTATTAATGTTTTGAGTAATTGGAATAGGAATTAATTACATATTGTGAGGATATTTGTAAATGCTCTCGAATGTAGGAGAACATGAGTGATGATGAGTGATTAGTGGGGATTGATAGATTTCGAAATCAATTGTAAAACTTAGATTAGAAATTGGTGTTGTAGTTTGTGGAACTAGAGAGGATTCTTAGGGATTAGTGGAGTCAAAAGTGGAATTAGAGGAGATTCGGGATTTAGTTTAGCAGATTAAGGATCTGAACCAGAATTGGTTAACATAACCTTTTGTATAAATGTAAGCCTAAAAGGCATAGAGAGAGTCAGTTAGTTAGAGTAAGAATTAGAGCTCAAAGATTAGATAGGGTTTGACTGTAAGCCTCCAGGGAGGATAGGAAAGGCCATTGATGTAGAAGATCAAGCTGAGAAGGAATTCATTGTGTAAATATTTATTTATTAATACAGAAGTACAATTTTTGAGTTTGTGTGCTGTGTATTGAGTAATTGAATTATAAACTGTGTGTGGATTAGAGTAATTCTGCATAACATAAGTGTGCAGGGAATTCAAATGGAATCCGAGAGAGAGGATATTGCTAAGAGGAGTATTGCGATGATTAGACAGTGTTGGAGTCTGATTGAATAACCAAATCAAAGCTCAAGAGTAGTAGTGTTTAAATAATATGCAGAACAAAGTTCAGGAAGGAGTCAAGCGAAAGAGCAATCGAAGATCGAAATCAGTGAAAGGAAGAAGTAATGAAGTAATAGTGCACAGGAATTGTTGGATCAGTGGGATGAACGAACAGGATTAATGGAAGATGAGCGATGAAGATCTTATCATAGGAGATTAAGTTAATAGATGGATGGATCACATCAAGGCACATGTCAACAGAAGGGTGGAAAACGTGTAGAATGATGGAGCGGCGTTCGTAGGTGGTAAGAAGTATCTTGCGTGCCCTAAAAGGTGTAAGTGGTATTCTAAAATTTCATGCAATTACTCTTAACGACCAACACGTAGCACGAGAAAACTACTTTTCTCACGCGCTCTTGACTTGATATCGGTCGTGCAAGATTTCACGTGAGATTACGCGATCACCATTGGATTGAGGTAAGAGAAATAAATGGAGGTCCGCCGGGCTAGTTCGTGCGAGTTATTGTGCGATAGCCGTTGGATCGGATGAGACAGATCGACGGTGGAGATTTGGAGCGCATAAAAGTCAAATGTTGAAATAAATACGTCAACTATGCGGCACACGGTTGACGATGATTGGTCAGGATTTGTTGTGGATCGGACAGTAAGGAAATCCATGGGTGTAATCTGATTAATATATGATTAAATAGCTTCTTCTGAAGCATTTAATTAAAGAGAGTTAAACCTTGGGTTATGGAAGGTTTTACTAAACAGGAATATTAATATTCCTGGGACATAGTGTGTTATGAAACCAACTCACAAAAAGATAGAAAAGAGAGATCAACACCTTAGAATTTAGCCTCTTCGAGGGGGCAACCTTCTTTACATTACACAAATGAACAATTCTTGGATGATTTAAATGACAAAACCTCCTTTCTATATATAGGAGTCTAAGGAGTCACAATATAACCCAGTCGACTTAACAATAATAATATAAAGCCACAAAAATAACAATAGAGGGATTCTATGGGGCACAGTAATAAAAATATGGGGACAATAGGGGCACAACAATATTAATAAAGGATACAACTACAATGGTAATGGGGTAATCACTAGTATTATAGGGACCTAACATGCCCCTCTCCTTCAAAAAAGTGTTGTCCTCGACGCTTGAGTAGTTCTGGATGCTTCTGTATAAAATTCTCATCCCCCATGTGGAATCTTCAGCGGATAAGTTCTTCCACTTGATGAGATACTCCGAAATTGATCGATTTCGTAGCTGTCGAGTTCTTGTTTCTGTGACTGCTTCCGGTTCCAATATAATTTTTCCTCCTCGTTAAATTCTGGCAATATTGTTTGAACTGGGAGCTTGTTGCCTATATCCTTCTTTAAACATGAAACATGGAAAACTGGGTGCACTCGAGACGCTACAGGGAAGCTCCAATTTGTATGCATAGTACCAATCTTTTGCAACACCTTGTACGGACCATAATACTTTGGTGATAATTTATTATCCTTCTTAGCTTGCTTGAGGGACATTTGTTTATATGGTTGTAGCCGTAGGAATACCCAATCACCTACATCAAAACTTCTTTCGCATTGATGTTGATCTGTCTGTTGTTTCATTCTATTTTGTGCCAACACGAGGTTATCCTTTAAGAGTTGGAGGACCTATTGTTGATGTTTGATGTGATGTTCCACTGCTTGAAGCTTAGAATTTTCTCTTAAATATGATGTGATGGATGGTGGCTAATATCCATAAAGTGCCATAAATGGGGTCATTTTTGTTGATGTAAGGAAGGAAGTGTTATACCACCATTCAGCGAGAGGCAACCATTTGACCCATTGTGTCTGTGTTAAATTTGGACAACTAGGTCCAAACTCCATGTTCTAATGCTCAGATTAAGAGGCTAATATTTTTGTTGGATTCCTCTTTCTGAGAGGTGTAAAATCCATATAAAAATAGTCTTAATCCGATGAGCAGAACTTATATTTTGAATTTATTATTCTTAAAAAATTATATGTGCAAGGTCAGCCAGTTTTGTAATGTAGGCTCACATGCCCAACAGATGTGTCACACACCCTCATTGATGGATATATATACAGGAAAAGTTGGAGAGAATTTGATCACAACACAACTCACATCTTCCTCTCTCATCCTAAAGAGTACGAGCTACCTGGAGGACGAATTTCAGCCACACGTGGGAAGGACGAAGAGGACAGATCGTACGGCTGAGCCGCAGTACGATTTTCTGTTGCTAGGGTTTCGCAGAAAGTTTGACCAGCGTTGACTTTGGTCAACGCTTGGTCCAATCAAGCTGAAAACTTGTGGAAGGTTCGATTTTTGAAGGCCGTACTACCTGGCACAAAAATTGAGGTCAAAGGGTTGACCGTTTTGCTGCTGCGTTGACTTTTAGCTTGCTGCCCCTGCATTGACTTTTCAGGACAGCGTTGACTTTTGTAGAATTGACTTGGGTTGACTCATCTACTGGTTGGAGGGTTGTTGTGACACATGCTGGGCTGGCTGACCAAAGAAGTCTTTGCTGGTTGAAGCATCCTGTTGACCGCCGAAACGAACACACACAGTTTTCCTGTTTCTGATTTGTCTTCTGTAAGATCTGCTTATATGTTCTATCTGCATTTTGCTTAACTACTTGTATGATTGCTGTGAGAAAAGTGAAATTGCTCTTAGCATAGAACATCTACAAAAATTTACAACAATTCATGTTGGCATTCCATCCATCAAGGCCAAGGCCACCTTTAGACTCAAGAGACTCATAACCATGTGGTAAGACATAGGTGCCCTCGACATGGGTTGGACTGCCCCCACACTGGTGATCATCCCTACAAAAGTAGGCTCCTCTAAAGCCATGAGTTTTCAAGTAAGCTCATCCAAGGTCCTCCAATCCTATCCAGGATGAAAAGGAGCTAGACATCAAACATAAGGTCCAGGACACCTAACACAGGGCCTCACATGGTTGTTACAAGGCTTTAACTTGTGACGTTGGGCTTACAATGGTGTGAAAAAAGCTGCATAGATATATATGTACCCCTGCTAGTGCAAGGGGCAATAGTTCTCTTTACACAAACTCTAGCTGAGGTATTCCAAAAGAGTTCTTGCAATTCTATGATAAAAGTTTCCAAAGTCATAAACTTTATGTTCATTGAAATCCATTTTCTATGTGAATACCATAAACGAGAGTTCTCTCTCTTGTATTTTTTTAGGGGGTTTTCATCAAAGGGTCATAAACTGTAAAATGGAAAATTTAACAAGACTAAAATAGACAATTCATGCTGGCATTCCATCCATTCAATTTAGAAATCACTAAGATGGATATATAAATGAGCAAAGGTAATCCTGAGAGTAATGTTGGTTTCTACTGTTCAGATGACTTATCAAGGTTTATTCAGTTTATGCCGTTTGGACTGATGTTTTAAGTTTTAACCCATTGCACTACCAATTTTATGAGGTTGCATTTAGATAAAATTCATGTGAATAAAATTATATATATATAATTCACTTAATGATGCATTGGTCAATAAGAAAGTGTTTCAAGTTTAAATGTTTGCTCTTTTAATATGGATGGGAAGAGAAAGCAAAGCCTTGTACAGTTCTTGATGTTTTCTTGTAAATTGTAATATAAAACACATTTTCTTTCACAGGAAAAGAAAAAGAAAAGCTTGTTTTGTAGAGTCCATAGATACTCGGGTCAATTTGTGATGATTTGTATGCATATATATTTTTTTATTTTACCTACATTTATGTCTTTCAGAATATGTTTGTTCCTGTACTGAGGACTCAAGCAACAGCAGAACAACAAAAGAAGTGGCTACCTCTAGCAACTAGCATGTCAGTTATTGGTTGTTATGCACAAACGGAAATTGGGCATGGTTCTAATGTACAAGGGCTGGAAACTACCGCTACTTTTGATCCATCTACTGATGAATTCATCTTGAACAGTCCAACTCTCACATCTACAAAGGTAATTGCTGAGAAACCCCTGGAATTAACTTTAAAAGGATTTCAATTTGTTTATACCTTTTTGCTCAGGTCAAATGAAATAATATTGTGGCATGTGTATGATCTGATAGTGGTGGCCAGGAGGCTTGGGTAGGGTTGCAACTCATGCAATTGTTCATGCACGGCTGATTTTAGACAGGGACTATGGTGTGCACGGTGTGTTTCTTTTCCATAATAGCTTAACGATAATAAAAAAATACTGAGATACAAAACTCAGAATAAATTAAGCATGCAAATTTCTAGCTTCTAATCATAAGTTTTCTTATTGGAATTAATGATGTGGAGTACAGCATTCATTGTACAAATTCGAAGTATGGAGGATCACAAACCTTTGACAACAATAACAGTGGGGGACATTGGACAAAAGTTTGGGAATGGTGGAAATAATACAGTGGATAACGGTTTTGCACAGTTCAATAACACTCGAATCCCTCGTGACCACTTGCTAATGCGGTATATTATATTAGATTTAATCTGATTTCAAGTTCACAAAATGATAACTCTCTTTTGTATAGCAGTGCTTTAAACATGAAAGAACTCAACCTCATTGCTTTTTCCGACATAAGCTGAACAGATTCCTGATGATTGATGCAGTCTCCCTTTTTTTTAAGCTCAAATTACTAAGGAAAATTAATTTGATTAGAAAGACTTAGAAAGCGAAGTGGCAAGAACCTGTCTGTCACATACCGACAGCTAAAAATCTTTTACACTTACATCATATATAGCTTTAACATTCTGTATTGTCTTTGTTCCAAATCGCCATTGTACATCACTGTAGCTGATTCTAATATTCATTCAAGCTGGCTTAGGTCAAAAGAAGAAAGTAAAGGGCCATATTTATATATCAGCTTATTCTAGTGCACTGGTTTTCTACCAGAATGGCTATAGTAACAAAAGAGGGCAAGTATGTACGCCAAAATGTGCCTAAACAGATTTTATATGGAGGCATGATCACTGCACGGCAAATCATTCTCATGGAAGCTTCAGTGTGTCTTTCTCGTGCAGTTACTATAGCTGTGAGGTACAGTGCTGTTAGGCGGCAGTTTAGCCTTGACAACGGGAATCGGGAAATACAGGTACAGATTATCTTTCAGCACTGGGAGAAAAAAGACAACACACTATGCTTAAATCATGTTTTTTATGCAAAATGGCTGAGCCATTAAATACTTATTTTAAATTTAACAAGAGTGCCAGCTTTGTTGAGTTACCTAATCAAAAACATTTAGTAAGTCAATTATGGTGGCAGGTGCTTGACTATCCGACTCAACAACAAAAGATATTTCCCTTACTAGCAACTGCTTATGCATTTCGTTTTGTCGGACAATGGATGGAATCATTGTACTCGGAAGTTATGTACCAATTTGAGAACGACAACTTTTCAGCCTTGGCAGAGATTCACGCATGCACATCTGGACTAAAAGCTCTGACCACCTCGGTTACTGCAGTAAGTAGTCTACATTCGTTATAAACATTGGTTGTTGTTAAGGAACCAATACCCTATTTTGTGTTGATTTCTGTCCTTGTTATTTTTGTGCAACATAATCAATTTTTTTATGGAAGGCAGAATCTCAAGAAATGAAATATATTATATCAATATAGCTTGTTAGGAAAACCTTTTGAATAGATGGAATAATACCTGAGAATGTTGAAGAAAAATGACTATTTAGGTCTTATCCAAAATTGGGTGAAGATGGTATGTTTGTTGCAAAGTGAAAATGTCATCCACTTATCATAAGAAACTGGCCGTTGGCTTCTTGCAATATATTTGTTTCAAATTTCTTTTAATCAGACCAGATTCGCTTATTAAAGATGTATTCCTAAGCATCATTTAGAGACTCTCTACCAATTTTATATGCAATTATGACACTCTTGATAACCAACTATGTTAAACCTCTGCATTCAAATTGTACGTCTTTTTTTGTTCTGAAAAAAACTTTTCATATTTACAATCAGAAAACCAAAACTTTGAAGGGTACACACAATGAACATCATAACCTCTTCCGAAGAGCTACCAAGGCAGAAATAAAAGCAGAATACTCAGTGTAACCCAAAGATTGAGCGTCTTTTATCAACAAAACTCCTTTTGCCAATAATTAATGATGAATCTCATCCTTCCAGACCAAACTGAAGGCAGACAAGGAGCTAGGCTCATGATCAAAAACAAGTTTACACTGCAGCTTCCGTAAATCAAAATGCACCACTATCCACAAGCAATGCCAAGCCCATAAAAGGTAGTACAAACAAATGCTTTTGTCCATCACCAAACAACGCTGCCTGCCAGTGAACCCTGCCGTGTAGAAGCTCTGAGTACTGATCCTCAAACCAACTTCAACAACAACTGGAAAAACAGGCAGTCCCATAAGCTATGCTTAATTGTCCCTGGGAATTGAAAAACAGAATGAAGGCCGTCTGACAGTGTTGATTTGGGGTAGCATCGGATGTGCTCTAGCCACGAAAATTGGTGGAGAAGCTAAGGCACATGAGATCTCCAAAATCCAAAAAGGGTTTGGGCAGATTCTAAACAGTTTGGGAAATATTAAAATAATTAATATTTTTAATGGAGTCCCTAAGTCTAAACTTAGGAAAAATAAAATATTAATGTGAATTAATATAAAACTGTGTTAGAATGGTCCAAAAGTGATGGATCAAGTGAGATCTAACCTTCGCTGTTGATTGGGGACTTAATCTCGGCTGTTGATTTGTCAACGAAAAAAGTATAAGAGGAGGCTTGAGGGTCACTTGGAGAACACACCAAGAGATCAAGATTTCGACTTTTTGAGGTTGGGTTTACTGAGAAAGTTGAGAGAGTGATCAGAGTTGCAGTTGAGGGGCAGTGAATATAGAAGCAGAGAGGCAGAGATAGCACCGGGAGGATCAACGCAGTAGCCGGAGAGGGACGCAGAACCAACCAAGGGTTCACGCAGTGTTAAAATTGGCAACTAGAGCCAAACTTCATGTGGGTCATCTTATTAATGGCAACTGATATTTTTCTTGGATCCCTCTCATCGAGAGGCGTAGGATTGATCTAAAGATCATTTGATTTCGATAAGTATTCATGGAGATATGAATTTATTTGTGTTATGGGCAATTCGTCAAGGTCGGCCAGCAACCAAATATACTCCACTTATGCTCAACGTTTTAGTATAAATAAAGGTGCCTTGAATCATTTGAGAACACACTCTCATCTCTCTTGATCTCTCCTCTTCACTTGTTTGGGTTGTCCTCTCTCAAAGAGAACGTAGTGGAAAGGGTCTTCGTAGACAGCCCAAGACGCGGTCAACTAAAGAGCCCTAGCTGCAGTCTTATGAGGAGATCCATTCGCAGGTTAGAAGAGACCTATATGCAGCTCAAAGAAACCCCTATACATTGTCAAGAGGGAGACATATTCGCAGCTCAAGGAGGAAGCCTAGCCACTGTTTAAACAGGGGGATCTAGCAACAGTAAAGGAGGCCTATGCACAGCTGAAGGAGAAGCCCTAATGTGCTGCCCTAAAAGTGCCCTAGCTGCAGGCCAAAGGTGCCTTAATCTTAGGCCCTAATCCGCTGTAAAGAGAGCTCTTAAACACAGCTAAAGGGAGTCCCTAATCCACAGTCATAAAGGAGACTAGAACGTTGTCAAGGGTGGTCCTACTTGCTGTCAAGAAAGCTCCAATACGCAGCAAACAGGTAGCCCTAATCTGCTGTCCCAAGAGACCCTAAATCCGCTGTCCTAAGAAGCTCTATATTCGCAATCAAAGAAGCCTAAAGCCACTATCAATGGAGCCCTAATACTCAGCCATGTAAAGACCCTAAGGCGCAGCACAGGTAGCCTTAGAATGCAGCAAGAAAGTGTCTTAAAGGTACAGGAATGGACAGTGTGTTTGCTGTAGGTGTTTGTGTGATAAAGGAAGACTGAAGGGTTGAAGAGGAGGCTGTGTATCTTGCTAGAAGGCTGAGGATAGAGGGAGCTGTTTGAGAGCTCATAAAGGATGGAACAATCCTCCAGAAAGGCTGCCTCAGACCTGTTCTAAGGGCTGTATAATGCTGCTGTCATAAGAGATGGACAGTGCCATTGTCAAAGGTTAGAAGTATTGCATTGAGGATCAGTCAGCGAAGCAAGGAGCAGAGTGGTGGTGTAATCATCTTGGAGAACCAGTTGAAGAATGAAGACTGAGGAGCTATACATCGAGATGCAGCAGTTATATGCAGCATGACAGTTAGTGTACAGTATGCACAACAACATGTAATGATTGCGGCATAGTGATGACAGTATGTACAACAGCATGTATAGGTACAACTGTGGCATAGTGGAGGCAGTGTGTACAGTAGCATGTATAGGTACAACTGTTGCATAGTGGAGGCAGTGTGTACAGCAGCATGTATGGGTACAACCATGACTGGTTGCATTTCCGTGACAAGAGCAGCTCAGTGAATGGGTGCAACATGATGACGAGATGCAGCACTATGGAGAATCAGTTGAAGCAGCGTGTCTTCAACTGATCTGATGTATCATTTTATTAGAGATGATCTATGCTCTTATCTAGATAAGTCAAAGTGTTGACTTCTGTTGTAAATGTACTCTCTCTCTCTTTGTGCTGAACTATTGAAGAACATATATGAAGAATTGATCAAGGGTTTCCCCACATTGGGGTTTGTCCCTGGCTAGCGCTACATTTTGTGTCCTCTTGTCTTGGCTTGTCTTCTCTGATTTATGTTTATGTTCTATCTGCAGTTTACTCTAATGTTGATGTGATTGCTAATCTGGAAAGATATGTGAAAATTGAAATAAATTGCTCTAAGCATAGAACATACCTAAAATTAACACACAAAGCCAGCCAGGGCTCATGCAGAGGTAGCTAGGAGCTGCGCAGTGCCTCAGAGGGCCAACATGAGTGACGCAGAGGGCCAGAGGACTAATGCAATGCCTCCAGAGGCTGACGCATGCCAAGCCAGAGTGACGCTGGGCTAACACTGGGCCAGAGAGAGCTGACGCAGTCCCTAGAGGCTGACGTTGGGGTTTCGTGGGGCAGATTGGAGCTGTGGAGCTACCGGAGTGTTTATCTGGGGTTTCAGCTGGAATATCTGCTTCTGAGTAGAGAGGTACTATTGCCGAGATTTTTCTTTGTTGGGTGAGCCGTATTTGGCATCCGGATTGTATTTTGAAACTGCTTAATAAATCAAACCCTCAGATAGCTGCATCGGTTTTCCCGCATTGGGTTTTTCCGGGGACATTAGTCCAAAAACAATAGTGTCACTTGTGTGCTTGTTTCTGTTTCCTTCATTTGATGATTTGTAATGTGTTGAGCATGTACTTGTATTTATTTCTAGTATTTACATGGTAAATAATTTGTTAATTAACAGAACAAGTAGGTAGGAATAAATCAGTAAAGTACATGAAGGGTTTCTAACAGCTAGACTTAGAAATTTCAACATGGTATCAGAGCGTGGTTGCAGATCACAGGAGAACTGAGAACATCAGCCGAGCAGAGCAGTGACAACAAAAAATCGTTGTCCCAAGTGATAGAAACTGTTCCTAGCAGAAAAGCAGCAAGGAAGGGGTGATGTAGTGCCTGTGTCATCAAGTTCGAGCCAAGAAGAGGCAGCGCAGAGGTTGAGGGAGGCAAAGACAGGCTCACGCAAAGCCACACAGAGGCTAGGAGGGTTGACGCAGTTGGCTGAGGAAGCTGATTTGCTAGTGCAGGGATTGTGCAGAGCCTAGGAGTTCTAACCTTCAGTTTGCTAGGGTTTAGGAGGCTGTGGGTAAGTTGTAGAGTGGAACTGGTGGGGTATTGTAGTCAGAACAGTACCTAACAGGGCAAGGCCAAGGAGGAGGGAGTTGCTACTGAGGATTTCTAGCCAAGAAATCTGGATCAGTGGTGCAGCTGCACTAACGATCGGAGTGGGGGCATCTCGACATTGGCAGAAGGGTTTCCAGGAGGGAAATCGAGGCTCAGAGGGAGTCGCACCAAGAACTTCCAGGAGGGAAGTAGAGGAGCAGCGAGATGGCAGTGAACGGGGTAAGAGACCAGGACAAACTAGATAGAGCCTCAAACTTCGTAGTCTGGAAGGCCAGAATCCTATTCGTTCTAGACAAGAATCGTGTCAAGCACTTCGCCTTGAGGACAATAGCTATCCCAGTTGACCCAGCTGATAATGACGATTACGAGGAGGCAATGGCGAGGGCCAAGAGCATCATTCTTGACGGGGTCAAGGATCATGTAGTACCACATATTGTTGAAAGGGACACGGCAAATGAGATGTGGGAAGCCCTAAAGAAATTGTACCAGCATACTTTTGTGCAGAGAAGGATGTTACTAGAAAATCAACTGCGATCATACCAAATGTAGAAGGGAGAACAGATTGACCCCTTCCTCGGCCAATTGAAGTAGATTCGGGATCAACTGACTTACATAGGGGCCACACTGGATCAAGAAGTGATGGTGAAAACAACCTTGAACGCAGTCTCAGAAGACTGGGAGGTGTTTGTCCAGAGCATACTAGGCAGGGCGACCCTTCCAGATTGGGAGGAAATGTGGGCTGCTCTTCGCTAAGAAGAGATCAAAAGGCTGAGCAAGGTGGGAAACAACGGCAACGGGACCAGAATCAAGAAGGAGGAGGAGGTGGATGCTGCCCTAGCATTTGAGGGAAAGTAGGAGAAACGGAAGAAGAAGGACCTCTCCAAGGTCAAATGTTTCCACTGTGAGGAGCTAGATCATTATGCGACTCAGTGTCCAAGGAAGAAGAGCAAGGGAGAGGCCTCCGAGACCAAGGCTGTGCCAGCAAGGGCAGAGAGGAAGTGGAGACAGACGATGACTGTGCCATGAGTGCACACACACCACTTGAACGGAAGTGGGGAGACATCGAGCTATAGTTAGACGGACTAAAGGGGATGAGGGGCAGGATCCTTGAGGTACCCAGCCTCTCGTATTAGACCTTGCTACGGGAGCCCCGAAGAGGAGTAGCAGGATTGGCGGATGTTGGTAGAGATGGATGCAGATGGAGCGAGAGAGGGAGCTACAGTGCAGGATTCCCAGGACATCGTGAGGCAGTAGTGCGAGAAGCATGGGAGTGTTGTACCAGTGTAGGATGGCACAGAGAGGTGTGCAACGGTGCGAGATTCATGGAGTAGTTGCAGTAGCGCCGAGGTCAGAGAGGGAGCACTTGTTAGTGACAGAGGGAGCTTCGGTAGCGGGAGTGTTTCTAGCCTGACGAAGATCTCAGAGTTGAGGAGATCAGTTACTTACTTCTCAGTAACTGAGTTGCAGTGTAGATGCAGTTGTGGTAGTGGCAAGGCCATGGGGAGCAACACAGATGCAGAGGGAGCTGCCGTACTGATGCAATAGTGGTAGTGGCAGGGCCATGGGTAGCAGTACAGGATGCAGCAGTGCAGATAATGGGCAGTAGGCCTAGCATCAGTATAGGGACCGATGTCAGATAATCAGAGTGATGCTCAGTAAGGAGTATTACTAGAGCACAGTGCTCGCTAAGAGGGAGTGTTGATTTGGGGTAGCATTGGATATGCTCTAGCCACAAAAATTGGTGGAGAGGCTAAGGCACATGAGATCTCCAATACCCAAAAAGGGTTTACGCAGATTCTAAACAGTTTGGGAAATATTAAAATAATTAATATTTTTAATGGAGTCCTGTTGATGCCTCGAAAATCGCTGCAACAACATTGGGGAAACCACCCGGTCCGGACCTTAGTACAACTCCTTTTCCGTTTGGGGTAGTGGCTCCGACTGGGGATAATGGGACCAGTTTCCCAGAAATAGATAAATGGGATGAATGAATGGTTTATAGATTACTCTAGCGGTGAGTGAAAGGCTAAAACTATTGACAGAAATCTAAATAGATGAAACTATCCCGGGAATCTATTGAGCTCTAAAGTGTAGCGTTTGATGCTCTATGTCTAAAAGACAAGCATATAGATGACTGTATCTTCACAACATAGATATTAAATCATTTAAGATTGCTGTGCCTAAATAGTTAAGCAGAGCGATTGAAGCGAAATTACCACACTTTATACATTTATATCATCGTCATACACATGATTAAAAGCAAAGGCAGATCACTAAACATCCAATAGTGGAATGAATAAGATTTGCTGTTATATCGCATGCATATAATCAACGATAGCAAGAATAATTACATAACAATTCATATAAATGGAATGAATTCAGACATAGATAGAAATACCATATGAGCTGCGTGACACTCCCAGATATCAATCTCTATGTGTAGTTCTTCCTTTAACGCAAAAACATTCTTCAATCAACGACAATAGTGCACAATTGCATAAAGAAACTTCCTTATTAAAGTAAGAACAACTGGTCGAGTTTCATAAAAGAATATTGGCTAAAGCACAGTAGTGCAAACTTCAGTCTGTTAAGTCTCTTACAAAATTTTACGACCCTTTTTAAAAACATGAAAGGGTCTATAAATACAATACTAATTTAAATATCTACTAAACAGAAATGCGACTAAACTGATATCAATAACTTTTGTTCCTATTTTGGCTAGCGATCTAGCAAGCTAGAGGGTGATTCATCAAGTCGGCTGCTTTCCTTTGAATCTGAGCTGATTTATTGCAAGCATTGGCTCAACTTCCGGAGGTTTGTTGAGGCGCGAACTGAGCTGGGTAGCATAGGTGGCATCTTGAATATCGGGTATCATACACCCGATGGCATCTGTTAAACACTTCAGGGCGGCTCTTTGTGTATGTGGCTTAATTAGGAAGTGCCAATACGCTTCCAAGTTTAAACTATTAATCCTGGTGATTAATCTTCCCTTTTCTTCTAACTCAGGATAACATGATTGCTCCAATGCATTTGTTGTTGTAATCTTTCCTGGTGTACATTGGGAAATCATATTTGCCAAGTAGAGAGTGTTGTTAACTAAATCAACTAGATTGCTAGAAGTTGATTTACATCTTGAAGCCGCTCTCTCTGCTTTCATCACCTAAGTGTGTCATTCTGTGAAAAGTATATCCTTATGAGTTTCAAGTATCCCGCGCAAATTTGCTGCTTTTCCCTGATCAGAATCTTGCCAGTCAAGATGTGCAGTAATGGCCTCATCGGCTTGATTTAATTCATCCCGGGCTTTCTCTACCTGCTCATTTATAGATGTAGTTAACTCGCACAGTGGCTCAGCTTGAGCGATCTGTTGACACAAGAGTTTAACCTGAGATATTAGCGCATTGCTTATCAATGATGCTTCTTTTCTGAACTCTGCCACTTGTGAAGCCCCTTTTATCTTTTCTAGCTGTGATGACATTTGAGCGATTTGCTCATCTTTGGTTTTCACCATTTGTTCATTCGCCGCTTTCAACTGTTCCAATGCCTCTGTCAATTCTTTCTGTTTCTGGATTGCAGTTTGGTCAATCCTTTGATTTTCCGCTTACAATTGCTGGGTTAATTGATTATTCATTTGCTGTTGTGCCAGCAACTGCTCCTCTGCTTGCGCTGCCTTCTGCTTTGTTTCGGCCAATTCTGTCTGTAATGTAGAGATTTCTTTGTCCTTATTCTTCAATAGAAGGCTTACCTCCGATGCTTTGTCGATTGTTGCTGCCGAATAGGCTCCAGCATACTGTGACAACTTTGTTAGATCATCGGAGGGGTCCAATTTCTCCTTCCATACTACATTACCTGTGACCGTTTGCTCCGGAAAGATAGAAGGTTGATCAATCCTTTGTCTTTTCCTTGATCGCTTTACAACTGCTCTGTGCCTCGGGCTGTAGAAAACATCCAATGGAGGAATATCTTCTACCTGCAGAATGATTTGATCAGTGGGATCTTTTGGAATTATCTCAACATCCTTAGACTTAGGTGGGCCGCTGGTTCCACTTAGAACCTGAGGTGAAGTAATGTCTTGCGTATCGCTAGTCTTAGAAGTGTCTGTATCTTTTAAACCTTTTGTTCCACTGATGATAGAATCAAACTGCTGCCATTCCTGGAGCAATTTAGGGTCTGTGGTAGTATCCACATTGGCATCAGTGGTGGTCTGTTGCGCTTTCTTAGTTTGAGACTCCTTCTGTACTTGTTCCTGCTCTTTCTTCTTATGCTCCTCTTGTTCCCTCTGTTGTTTATCCTCATTCTCTTTCTTTAGCTGTTCTTCCTGTTCTTTCCTCTGCTTTTCCTCCTGCTCGTTATTATGATCTTTTTTTATAGCAGGAGGTTCTTTTAACTGTTGCCGACCAGGCTCACTTGACGATGTCGCTGGGGTCATTGCTAATAAATCTAGAGGCAGAGTTTGCAACCTCTGCTCTCTAAGTTTATTAAATTCAGTCAACCCTTCATCATTATATTTCATCCTAGCGAGTTCTTTAGCTTGACCTATTGTTTCAATTGAAGTGAACAGGTCATCGAACATATCTTCCTGATGCTCAAACTTTGTCAATTTGCCTTGTTCTAATGCGCCATAGGCAACTAGCTTTGGATAAAATGCCCTGTTTGGGATTGTGGCCAGAGCTAAAGATTGAATCTTTTTAGCTTCCTTTTCTACATGTTTGAGATCATGCAACGTAAAGACACCACACCTTAAGGGAAAAGAGGGCCAGCCTCTTTTCTTTTCCTTTTTGAGAGTCTGTGTAGTACTCTCAGCCGTGATCTGGTATGCGATTTCTCTTGCTAGCAGCTTATCTGGAACATATAAAGGAAGAACATGTGGGTTGGCTTGGCTGCCGTAAACTCTGATATAGGTAAATTTCTCTTCTCCAAACCAACT